>JACXGK010012447.1:0-14309 GCA_016801125.1 Novumbra hubbsi | reverse complement strand
GGGGGGGGGGCTCTCATACTCACAGACATTACTGGGCAGGTGACTTATGATGTATAACATCTGCATTTACCAGCCTCTTCATATTGACAAGTTAACCAGCTATAGCCTACAAACCCTTAATTAAATGTTCCTTTACTAAGCTAACTTGCTGGCTATTATGGTAATGTTATTTCATCAGTCAAACAAGTAACAACTTCAAGTGTTTGGGTGAAGGTTTCTGAATATGCTATTAGCATTTTTTTGTGAAACGCCCTTTTGATTCAGCAATAAGTGGTAGTATTCAAATAAGAATTTAAGAATTTACTCCCATTTATGAATTTCAATTGGAATTTAATCATCCATAATCCAAGGGATGTATAACTAATAAATAAGATGCCACAGGGTGTGGTGTATTGACAATATACCTCAACAACAAGCTGTTCTTGGACCCAGCGATTAGCCGGGGTATGTATTGACAATACACCTCAACAACAAGCTGTTCTGGGACTCAGCGATTAGCCGGGGTATGTATTGACAATATACCAATGACCACAAGCCGCCTTATTTCTATCATTAACCAGTTACCACGTAACTAGAACAGTCAAGAGTTACGTAATATCATACCCCTGAGGTATTTAATGGCTTTAAACCAATCTTCTTTCAGGATTTGAAGCCACCTAGTTTGTGATTTGCATTAGAGTTGGTTTGAAAGAATAAATAACAATAATAGAGTATACTGTAGTATACTTATAGTATATTTATTATATTATAATACTGCATGCACTGTCGTAACCGTTGTGCTTTGAAGAGACAATTTTATTTCAACCAACCTATTAATGTTTGGAAGAGATTGGATGGAGGCCTAAAAAGGCTAGTTAGCATGCAGAGCTTGTGCTTGTTGTGCTGTGTCAAGTGGGTGGGACATCCTATTGGTTTGGGAGGATTACATTAGTTTTTCCAGATCATCAGGAGGACTCATCATTTGACAGAAAACAGCCTAGGCCTTGGTAATGTGTATACTTGTCTTTTATGGTGCATACAATAATTATAGAAAGGGTTATGTTGATGGTAATGTGTATACTTGTCTTTTATGGTGCATACAATAATTATAGAAAGGGTTATGTTGATGGTAATGTGTATACTTGTCTTTTATGGTGCATGTAATAATTATAGCAAGGGTTATGTTGATGGTTCTAGTTAACATTTATTGGCCATTGTGTAATGATTTATGGACATAACCTTTGAAGGGCTGAACACCTCATCTAGTTGCATAGATTATTGTCAACAATGATTCCAGCCCTGCGTGTGGCTTTACATCAACAAGTGTAAATAAGCCCTGGTCAATCATTAAACTATTTGACTTTATTAAAATGGGTATTTTCTCCTCTACTAATAAAATCATTAAAGGGGCCCAAAAACATGTATTTGATAGGGGTTTATGGTGCAGGCTGTGTGCTGACAGACACCATAATAAATACATAGAAAGCGTTATCTATCCTTCTCTATGCTGTGGCTTTTGGAAGCACTTTGGGTCCACTTGAGGGAATAATCAAATTTAGATGAATGTAACATTTTACATATTCAAATACATGTCTACTTTTCTTTGAAATTTAGATTTTCTTTGTATATTTAAACGATTGTATAGAACATTTTTATGAACAGTTTTTTCTTAAGGAGACTACGTCAATTGGAGGACTGCAATGGAAACGGGTCTATTAAGTTCCTTTCAATAGAAAAGGCATGTGAATTCAGTCTCATGTTTTTCTAAATGGGTTCAAATTCAAGAACACAATTGGAGTTTGAGGCATTCTGATTTGATTCTGAATGAGCTCAGGCCTTTTAAGAGACATATGAAGCAGGGGGGGGTGACAGTATAGGCTAGCGTGTTAGCTGCAGAGCGACTGATTTAGTCCTTTGAAAGTAGTGTCTGGCCAGCTTACCGCCTGATTTTTATCACCAATTACAGCTATTCAGTAGGAACAGTTCAGAGAGCCATCCCCATGGCAACCCTTTGGCCAGATCTTCACTTTTCCTGCGGAATCAATTTGCTGCAGGTTGCGTAACGGTCCTGCACAGCCCACACTGTCAGAGAGTTGGCAGAACAGATTTTCACCTCTTAGGGTTGGAGGGGACAGCTATCTTAGTGTCGCCCTGTCTGTCTGCCTGTCTGTTTGTCTGCCTGTCTGTTGGCCTGTCTGTCCAAACGTCTGTACATACTCATATGACCTTTGGTTTAGAAGAGACAAAGGGAGGGAAAGAGGGATTGTTTTTTTAAAGGGTTAAATCCATAATATCACCGTAACTTCCTTGCACCAACATGACTCCTTCCTTTTTTGCACCAACTTTGCCGGCAGCTGTTCCTCCGCCCCCCGGCTGTATGCCGATGTGGACCAGGGTGTCGGGTTGGAGGGGGGAGCGGGGAGGGGGACGGGGGAGGACAGGACGAGGCGGTGAGGTCTTAATGAGAGATTAGTCACCCCGAAGACGCTCACGGCTGGTCTGCCACTAGCTGTTTGGATGTGTGTGTGTGTGTGTGTGTGTGCTGACAGTAAGGATGATACACTTTAATCACTGTACAGCCTAATTACTGTGAATACAAACATGGATGAGACTGCAGGGCACAAACACGCCCCATGATGAGTTCTACAGGTGGATGAGTTCACTGTTCTCGCTGTAATGCCTTGTTAGAACCCAGGAGATGGTCAGGAGATGGTCAGGAGATGGTCAGGAGATGGTCAGGAGCTGGTCTGGAGATGGTCTGGAGATGGTCAGGAGATGGTCAGGAGATGGTCAGGAGCTGGTCTGGAGATGGTCAGGAGATGGTCAGGAGCTGGTCAGGAGATGGTCTGGAGATGGTCTGGAGATGGTCAGGAGATGGTCAGGAGATGGTCAGGAGATGGTCAGGAGATGGTCTGGAGATGGTCTGGAGATGGTCTGGAGATGGTCAGGAGATGGTCAGGAGATGGTCAGGAGCTGGTCTGGAGATGGTCTGGAGATGGTCAGGAGATGGTCAGGAGGCCTGAGGACTAACAGTAACCATTCCTCCCACTTGTAGTTTTAAAAAACTCAGTTGTCACAAGATGAATAGTGGTGTGTGTCTATGTTCTCCCTCACACACACACACACACATACACTCGGAATCAAGGCAGGCTAGCTGCAGTTCTGCTGTTTTTAGTATCTCATTAGTGTTTGTCCGTCAGGGTAAAAGCCTCAGAGTTACACTTAGTATGGATCAATACCTCTTCCTTTTCTCTCATTTGATCTTGGTCCCTATCTCTCTCTCTTTTTCTCAAACCCTGTCTCATCTCTTTCTCTCTAACCCTGTCCTGTCTCTCTCTAACCCTGTCCTATCTCTCAATAACCATATCTTATTTCTCTCTCTCTAACCCTGTCTTATCTCTTTAACCCTGTCCTATCTCTCTCTCTCTCTAACCCTGTCTTATCTCTCTCTCTAACCCTGTTCTATCTCTCTCTCTCTAACCCTGTCTTAACTCTCTCTCTTAGTGCTGTCATACGTATCTTAAAAAGTAGTGTTTTATGTTAAAGACATACTGTTTTTAAAAAATAAATATGGTGCAGTATTTGACTTGGAATTAAATGAGTGCTGTAGCTGGCTTTCCAAGTCTGTCCATAAGACCAGGGTGTCACAGCCCTTAAATATCGCCCCCCTAACTAGCAGTGTCTATTTGTAGCCCATGTAAATCTAAATCCCACATTGCTGTTGCATTGTGGGATTGCTGACTCTTTCGGACACCAAACGAGCTACTCGCACCTGAACAGTCGAAGCTAAGTACAATCATGCCTTCTCACTGTAGCAATCATGCTGTAATTTTAACATGGAGGAGAACTATCGTCTTCAGGTTAAGATAGAAAAGTTGGAGGCTCGACTTCAGATACAAATGTCAGTCAAGGATTACGTTAGCGTAGAAATGGATATAACAGCGTCTGTGCCACCAGGCAGAAACGATAGCGTTTGACACTATTGATCACTCCCTTCTCTTGGAGAGATTGGAAACCCATGTTGGGCTACGCAGAAAAGTTTTAGCCTGGTTTAAATCATATTTATCTGAAAGATATCAGTTTGTATCAATAGATGGCATGTCCTCTGTCAAATCAAAGGTATGTTTTGGTGTTCCTCAAGGCTCAGTTTTGGGGCCATTACTGTTTTCCCTATATATGCTGCCTCTGGGTGATGTCATCAGGAACCACGATGTAAATTTTCCCTGCTATGCTGATCACACACAGCTATATATCTCGATGATGCATGGAGAAGCCCCCAGAATAGCTACTTTGGAAGCATGCGTCTCAGATATTAGGAAATGGATGACCGATAACTTTTTGCTTTTAAACTCGGAAAAAACTGAAATGTTAATTTTAAGACCTAAGAAACAAAGAGCTCTGATGGGAGATCTCATAATGAACCTGCGCAGACACGTAACAGTGAGACAATAACGAACGCAGAGACAAGACACAGGAGGGATTAAATACACAGGCAACGAGCGTCAGCTGCCGGGAAGCGTCAGCTGCCGGGAATCCCCCCCGGGACGACCCGGAGGACATGGAGCAGGACGCCCCGGACGGCGCCGATGGAAATCCCGCAGGAGGGACGGGTCGAGGACGTCCGCGCGAGGCACCCAGCTCCGCTCCTCAGGGCCATACCCCTCCCACTCCACGAGATACTGCAGGCCTCCCCTCCGACGCCGGGAGTCCAACACCGACCGAACAGCATAGACGAGGACCCGTCGATGTCCAGCGGCGGAGGAGGAGTCACCTGGACCTCATTCTCCTGGAGGGGATCATTCACCACCGGCCTGAGGAGAGACACATGAAATGTCGGATTGATGCGGTACATGGAAGGTAACAGCAACCGATACGATAACTCATTGACTCTCCTCAGGACTTTGAACGGCCCCACATGTTGCGGGCTCAGCTACCGGAGAGGCAGGTTCCGCGTGGACAACCAGACGCGGTCGCCCGGGGCATTGACGAGAGCTTCAGAGCGGTGGCGGTCAGCGTCTGTCTTGTGCCGCCGGGCCGCTCTGCCTAAATGCACATGGGCCGCTCGCCAGGTGGCTTCCGCCCTCCGGAACCAGTCCTCCACCGCCGGCACCGTAGACGGCGCCGTGTTCCAGGGCCCAAGCGGAGGCTGATAGCCGAGGACGCACTGGAACGGCGTTATGTTGGTGGAGGAACTGCGGAGGGAGTTCTGCGCATACTCACCCCATGTCAGAAAGGCAGCCCACCGCGCCAGGCGGTCCATGCAATACGCACGCAGGAACCTGCCCGCCTCCTGGTTAACCCTCTCAACCTGGCCGTTGGATTCTGGGTGGTACCCGGAGGTAAGGCTGACCGCGACCCCCAGCTTCCCCATGAACGCTTTCCAGACCCTGGACGTGAACTGGGGACCCCGGTCAGACACTTTATCCTCCGGGACCCCATAGTGCCGGAAGACATGAGTGAAGAGGGCCTCCGCGGTCTGCAGGGCCGTTGGGATGCCAGGAAAGGGGAGCCAACGACAGGCCTTCGGAAACCTATCCACGACGACCAGGATGGTAGTGCAACCCTGGGAAAGAGGTAAATCGGTCAAAGAATCAACACTTAAATGGGTCCATGGTCGTCGTGGAATAGGAAGAGGAAGCAGCTTACCTGAGGGCAGGTGCCGGGGGGACTTACTCTGGGCGCATAACGAACAGGAGGAGACGTAAACCCGAACGTCTTTAGCCAATTTAGGCCACCAGTATTTTCCCTTCACCGCTGACATAGTCCTGCCCACACCCGGATGACCAGAGGAGGGAGAAGTATGGGCCCAAAACAACAGCCTGTCCTGCACCTCAGTTGGCACGTTCGTACGACCATCCGGACAGTAAGGCGGGGAGGGCTCAGCCCGGAGTGCCCTCCGTATGTCCGCATCCACCTCCCACACCATCGGCGCGATGATATGTGTGCCAGGGATGATGGGGGAGGTGTCCATGGTTCTTCCCTCATGGTCATAAATCCGGGAGAGGGCGTCGGCCTTAATGTTTTTGGAGCCTGGAACATAAGACAGGGTGAAGTGAAACCTGGTAAAAAACAGGGCCCACCTGGCCTGACACGGGTTCAGCCTCCTCGCCGAACGGATGTACTGCAGGTTGCGGTGGTCAGTCAGAACGAGAAAAGGGTGTTTAGCCCCCTCCTCGAGAGGAAGGCACAGGGGCAGAGCTTAAATGGCACCCCCGACCGCTGAGAGAGCATGGCACCCATCCCAATCTCAGAAGCAACCACCTCTACGATAAAAGGTAAATCCGGATCGGGGTGCGCCAATACCAGAGCAGAGATGAATAACGCCTTCAATGAGCAAAAGGCCTGCTCCGCCTCTGATGACCAACGCAAACGGGTTGGCGCACCCTTCAACAGCGAGGTAATCGGAGCTGCCACAGTGCCAAAACCCCGGTTCAATCTACGGTAATAATTGGCAAAACCTAGGAATCTTTGGACCTCTTTAACGGAGGTAGGGGATGGCTAATTACGCATGTCCTCAATGCGCGAGGTTTCCATTTCCACACCCCCGGAGGAAACGCGATAACCTAGGAAGGAGATGGAAGACTGAAAAAATGAACACTTCTCTAGTTTGAAAAATAGGTTGTGCGCCATCAATTGTTTCAACACCCCGCGAACGGTAGCAACATGTACGGCCCGTGATTTCAAATATATCAATATGTCATCGATATACACTACCACACCGTGACCGATCATGTCCCGAAAATTTTTATCAACGAAAGATTGAAAGACAGGTGGAGCATTCTTCAAACCGTAGGGCATCACCAGATATTCGTAATGCCCGGACGTGGTGCTAAACGCAGTCTTCCACTCATCTCCTCCGTGGATACGCACTAAATTATAGGCACTCCGCAGGTCCAGTTTCGTAAAGAACCGGGCCCCATGCATCGTCTCCATAAGCGGACCAATCAACGGTAACGGGTAGGTGTATCTCACCGTGACGTCATTCAGGGCTCGGTAGTCAATGCATGGGCGTAAGCCACCGTTCTTCTTCTTTACGAAAAAGAAACTAGGAGGCGGGTGACGTGGAAGGCCGAATATATCCCTGTGCCAGCGCGTCCTTGACGTATACTGACATCGTCTCCGTCTCGGCCCTGGACAGGGGATAAACTCGCCCCTAGGTAGAGCACAACCAGAACAAAGATCAATCGCACAATCCCCTGAACGATGGGGAGGCAAAAGCATAGCCTGTGCCTTAGAAAAGACCCGTGCCAGATCCCGGTATTCAGAGGGAATGCGCACGGAGGAAGCCGTGAGTGGACTTTCCACCGCAGTGACACAAACAGTCATACCTAAACACCTACCCCGACACCCCCGACACCATCCCGTGAGAACCCGCCGCGACCAGGAAAAGGAAGGATTATGTAGGGCAAGCCACGGCAGGCCCAGTATGATCGGAAACTGGGAGCCTCTACGACATAAAGGGAGATGGTCTCTATGTGGGAGCCACATTGCATGCGCAATCTGGCACACCTTTCCCAAACCTAGCGGTCGTTGATCGACAGAATGAATAGGAATCGGAGGGGTAACAGGCAGCAAGGGAATGTGTAAATCGTGGACTAAACCAACATCAATGTAGTTGCCCCGTGCCCCGGAGTCAATCATCGCGAGGCATCGGTGCAAACTGGGGAACTGAGGGAAAGTGACAGAAATGTGAAGATGGTCAGCGGACGGCCCCCACGGAACAAAATGTCGTCTAACCGCAATGGGCGTAGGGGTGCCTCGTTTGTACTGACCTCTCCTAGATCCCTGACGTTGCGGAGGGGCTCCGGATCTCTCATCCCGACAGAGCCACGGGCCCGGCTCACCGATGAACCCATCTCCATAGCCTCGTATGTGGCCAGCTGTTGCTGCGACGGCTCATCGGGAACCGGTCGCTGAACCCGGCTCCACAAGATGTTGTCCAGCCGGGTGGCCATGGAGATGAGCTCCTCTAATGATGCGGTGGCATCGCGGCACGCAAGCTCCTGGCGGACCCCCACGTCGAGACTGCAAACAAATGCGTCCCAGAGCGCCCTCTCGCACCATCCAGACTCCTCTGCCAGAGTCCGGAACTCCAGTGCAAATCCTCTGCAGGATCTCTGTTATGGCGCCGCGTAGTTGAACCAGCATGTTATCGTGGTCTGACATCCGTTGTTCCAAGACCGACGGATGTGTAGCTCCTGCTTGATCCATGTTGAGATTCGTTATTCTGTGAGGTTTGTACAAGGATTGGACCAAAATGCAGGTAAGCGGTTTTTGATAGGTTTTATTTTACCTATGTCACTGGCTGATAGCGCAGTTAAACTCTTTCTGAGTAAAGCAGAACAGTGAGTACATTCACTCTTTGCACATCTGTTCAGACACGTAACAGTGAGACAATAACGAACACAGAGACAAGACACAGGAGGGATTAAATACATAGGCAACGAGCTACAGCTGCCTGGAAACAGAGAGGGATGCGTTCACAGGACATGGGGAACCAGACAAACAGGGACGGTGGTGCCTAGAAGGCCGGCGACGTCGAACGCCGGGGGGCTACACGAACAGGGGCGCGGCCGCCACCAGGTGGAGACGTGACAGCTCCTGCATATCTCTCTGAAATGATCCAGTCATATATACCTACACGTAACTTAAGATCGCAAGATGCAGGCCTTCTGGTCGTACCTAGAATTTCTAAACAAACAGCCGGAGGCAGGGCTTTCTCACTTAGAGCTCCTCCACTGTGAAATAATCTGCCAATTACGGTTAGAAATGCAGACTCTGTGGCAATTTTTAAGTGTCTACTAAAGACACATCTTTTCAGCATGGTTTTTGACTAGTGTAGCCTGGCCCAGGGGTTGAAGGTGACCGGAATGGCTCGATACTGTCCGCCATGCTGATTTGCTAGATGGGCTCTCATCTCCACTGGGATTCCTGATCTCCAATGCCACTTGAGGGCGGAATCACTGGCTTGCTGCTGTCTGTCCTTTGCGCCCCTCGAGCAACTGAAATTAACTCTGCTGGCAATACTCGGCATTCACATAGGGGGGTTGCGGTTAGTCGATGTCCCTTTGGCTGATGCCTGGCAATGTGGGTGGATTGATTTCTTGCCTGTTGGGTCCTATCTGAGGCCTCCCTTGGATAGGGCCACAGTGTCACTGGACCCCCCTGTCTCAGACAAAAGTTTTTATGCTGCTATATTATTGTGCCGGGGGAGCAGGGCTAGTTAGTCTTCATAACTCTATGTTCTTCTCCTTAACTCTAAGGAATGCAATGTTGCGTGCTCATAGGGGTTTTAGGACGGGGTTTTTGTAAAAGCACTTGTGATTTCCTGATGTAAAAAGGGCTTTATAAATAAATAAAAAAATTGAAATAGAGCTCTTAATGAAAGCACCAAGGACAATATCGGCTACATTTGGCTACTGTATTAAACCCATATCAGCCCCACTTATCAAGAAAACTGCTGGGTAAGCAGGCATTTAACCCACTGAATCACACCTGAAAACAGTAGCTTCCCTGATGGCAGGGAAGGTATGGTACTTGAATGATGGGCAATTGCATATAGTAGGCCAGGGGATCAGAGATGTTTATCTACACACATTGATCCAGGGAGATTTGTACTATATGCAGAGCATGGACATTGTTTGTTAATTAAACTGAAATTCCACTGGCAATAACATAAATGCTTAGCATAGGCTAGCAGAAAACAATATTGTCAACTTACCATGCTACAAGCAAGGAATCAGCAGGTGGATTCAAGCACACACAGCATCCCTGGATCAGGTGGAGGGTCAGAGTTATGTGAGCCACCACTGGCATTCTTGTTTGAAGGGTTTGTGGAATGAGACTGGGGTGGGGGACGCAAGCACTGCAGACCACTCTGCTCCAGTCGTGCACCGTCTGCTGAAGGCTTTGAGGCCAAAATAGGAACATCCAAGTCATGTCCACATCTCTGCTCACAGTCACAGTTGTTAGAACACCGCAACTTTGAAGTGCATTGGAAAACCATTATGTTTTGCCATTAAATACACACTTTCAGCTAGCCCACCACCGTTTTGTGTTAATAATTATGGGCATGGAAATTGTTCTAGAAAAGTGGCTAATTATGAAATTCGACATGCACAACAGACCAGATATGATGTAATATCAAATTTATCAAATCTATTTTTTCTTTACTGGAAGTCAAGAAAGGGAACTAAATATTTTGAGCAGGCATTTCAAAGAAGACTTATCTGATATTTGTGACACAATTAAAAATAAATGTAAATACATTTAAGTGGAGATTTAAGTGGATGATAAACTGTTTTTTAAGATACATGTGATTAACTCTGTAAAAGCCTAAAGTTCAAGCTAGGCTTCCTCTATAGAAAAAAAAAGTTTGTCCTACACAAATAGAAAACAAATTGTGCAAGCTACTTTCATGTCAGTTATAGCATATTGGGATATTACCTACATCCATGCTACAGTATTCACACCTAGATTGCTGGGTGCCACTTACCGTTGCGCATTAAGGTTTATTTCGGGTGCTAGTTCAGAAACCACTGTAGTTTATATCTGGGCTGAACTTTGCTGTCCTTGAGAGGAGAACAAAATCCTCTCGCGTTTGTCTATAAAGTACTTCTAAATAAACCTTCTGATTTGTCATCACTTGTCAACATTATAAATATAACTCAGAAAGCCAGATCTCACTTAGGAAAAGACAGTCATACCTTTCTGTGTAACTGCTTTTGGTAATTACTGTTACTTTCTGTGTAACTGTTTTGGGTAATGCAAGTTCTGTGCTATCAGGGGAATACCCTCTGTGTAAATGTAACAATAACTCGGAACATTTTCAGTGGTATTTTATGTATTTGTTATATACATGTATGCTTTGGAGTTCACTGTGTAAGTTTAGTTCTACTAAGGGACAGCATGGACCTCGCCAGGCCCAAGACCTTTTAAAACCCTGAGACCCTGAGGGATTAACACGAATGCTTAAGGCAATGTACTTTGTGATAACGTCCTGGACACATTTTGCTTGTTTTAACATAATTGATTCTGTACCTCTTTCACATGCGACAGTCTCATCCATGATGCCTAATATCTGCCCCCAGGATTCTGTTCCCTCTTTAAATAAGTGCTGGACGCTGTTGATCCTGTTACGTCCCCAGTGTCTGTGTTGGTGTTTGTTTGTATGTGTTGCTGTTTGTTCCCCTTTTCCCCCAGGTGCCACCAATCCCATCAATCAAGTTCATCTCCCTCCCGTTATTCTGTTCAGCTGGTTCCTGCCCCCATCAACCAATCACATCCTTCCATCCGCAGTACAAAACCCCTCCATACACCACCCCATGAGATCTCTAGATCTCTCTCTTTTTGTTCACTGTGGTCTGTCTGTTGAGCTGTTGCTACTCTGTGTTCAGAACCAGGTTGTACTTGTTTGTTGTTGAGAGTTGTTTGGAGTAATTAGTTTGTTAGTTGGGGTTTTGGTTTATGGTTTATTCGTGGTACCTGTTCTGTTTGAGTTGTTTGTTGTATGTTTGTTTCCTCCCCAATAACCCTCTGTTTGTTTGTTCCCAAGGGGGAAGGGGACCGCACCCTGGGAGTGTGTAGGCAAGAGGCCCGCGGGCATACATTTTCCCGTAGGTGTACTTTGTCTATGCACACTAGGTAAGACCTGGGCGGACCACCCCTTGTATTTCTTAGCTTAGCCAGGGGAAGTTGTTACCATTGTTAGGTAAGTTTTGGTTAGGGGGTTTTCTGACATTTGCTTTCTTTGCTTTGGTACCGCCCAGCCCCTTTCCCCAATTTTACCGTGTTGTTTTATGTGGATAAATAAATCCCCTGCACGGTACCCTTGGTTTTCGTTGTCTTCTCACTTGCACCTCACGACCCCATACCTTATTTCTATTATTTCACACGGGTGTGCACGCACAGCAGGGTGTTACGCTCCCTTGACAAAAGGCGTGCGTAACAATCCAGTTATATTGTCCATAATGAATAACATCAATTTGACTGGCATGTTTTTATCATGCAGTGGTCCAGAAACCTAACCTATCAAAAGTTCTAAAGAAAGTTATTTTTTCCCAGCTTTCCTTCTTTTTAAATGAAAACCCTATTTTGGATGAATTCCATTCAGGTTTTGAGGCACACCATATCACTAAGTCAGCTCTACTTATGGTGTTAAATTATTTATTGTTGTTTAGGGACAATGGCAACTGTGCTATTTAAATTCTGCTTGATCTGAGTTTGACACAATTGATCCTATCATCCTTCTAGATTGTCATTGTCAAGCTAAACATTGGCATTCAGGGTCCTGCCCTAAAGCTGTTAACTATATATTTAAGGGGCAGAAATATATATTTTCTGATCCTCCTCTGCACCAATCACCAGTGGGGTACTTCAAGGCTCTGTAATAAACCCTATCTTATTGTCGTTAGATATACTTCCCTTGGGCTCCACCTTTCATCAATAGAACATCTCTATCTCTTACCATGGCTTTGCAGATGACACACTGTTGTTCCTTCCCTTGAAACTCGGCCAAAATGAATGTCTAAAATCACCCTCAGATGGTTTTAGAGACGTAAAATACTGGCTGGCTAAAAACATTCTTCAATTAAACAACACAAAAACGATGTTGTTTTTGGCCCCACAGATTCCACCAAAGTTACTGTTAATACGGCCTCTATCCATCAATGTTCATAGATTTGTAAAAAATCTTGGAGTTATTTTTGATTCTATTCAACAATTTGATTAACAAGTAAATGCTGTTGTCAGAGGTAGCTTTTTTCAGCTCTGAAAAAATGTAAATACGTTTTTATTTTTATGGATTTGGAGATAGTAATTCAAGCGTTTCCTCCCGTCTGGACTCTTTGTATCTGGAGTCTGTCGGTCTTCGTTGTTTGGCCTTCAGCTCGTCCAAAAGGAGCTGCCTGGCTTCTGACCGGTACAAAACGAGAGAGTGTCACTCATATATTGGCCTCTCTGCACTGGCCATCTGTTAAATATAGGATTGATTTTCAGGTTGTTTTCTTTGTTTTGAATGCGCTACATGGTTCAGCACCCTCCTATATTTCTTCCTTATCCACCACTCTTCCTCAAGGGCCCTTCCAACCAATTGTTTCAACTCCTTTTAAAGTTTAAAGGAGACCGTGTATTTTCTGTTGCGGCTCCAATGTTGTGGAATAGCCTACCTATATATTAGGTCTTCCACTAGTAGCAACATTTTAAAATCCCACCCTAAGACCTATCTATTTTCTTTGGCATTTGAGTTTGAAAATGTGCTGTGCTAAACATATATTTAGTTAGCTAAATGTTTTTGAATGGTTTTCCTTTTGTCTAAACTTTTTTATTTTTGTTTGATTGTACAGCACTTAGGTTGACATTTGTTATTTTTAATGTGTTTTATTAATAAATTGTACTTTGACTTCTGTTTGAGTCGGTTGTTTGTGTCTTGTTTTGTCAATACACTGTTTTGTTTCTGTTTGTTTTACATCTTTGAACCAAAACTGTATGTGTAAACATATATATGCAGGGCCCAGCTGTAAAAAATACAGCTGTTCCTTGTTGGTTTTAACAATAACATGCTGTTAATTGGGGTTCTACACTAATACTACTGACCTAATCTTCATTCTTACCATCCATGTAGACGATTTATTCTGTTCTCTGATTGGCATTCTTGACAGTGTCTTATCCCCGGGCAACAGCCAGTTAAATCAGCGTTGTTTTTGCATAATTTAATGAAAGGAAGAAATCAATGTGAGGACATTCAATCAACGTAAGAATGGATTTGCAATTGCTAATCGATGTAAAGGAATTGAGCATTTTATAGAAAGGATTGGATATGGGTTGTCTCCAGCTGCTCCTCTGTGACCCCTGACCTCTGAACCAGAGACACATGCATGAGTGCACCAAAATATTCTGCACACGCGTCAGCGAGGCGGGAGGTTGAGACACTTTAACCTTTCAAACGACATCCCGAGGAACAAAATGACACCAGGGTGACAGACAAAGTATAATAAGTAGGAAACCGCAAAATATGCGTCATGCATATTATGTCTGAATTTAGGATTGCTCTGAGCGAAATGCAGGATCAGCAAATACAGCGAAAGAGAGGAGGAGGGAGACATACAGGGAGAGGAAGAGAGGAGTGAGGAAGATGGAGAAAATTAGATAAACAGAAAGCAACAAAGAGATTTATACCTAGATGAAAACAAGCAGAGTGAGTGGAGTGAGCGAGCAGAAGAAAGGTACTGATAGAGGAAGGTGTGAACAACTGAGAGAAAGGGGAGGACAGGAGAAGATTGGTTGGGAGTTAGCCACAGGGCGTCAGATTGGTTGGGAGTTAGCCACAGGGC
>JACXGK010012446.1:0-14312 GCA_016801125.1 Novumbra hubbsi | reverse complement strand
AACGCAGAGACAAGACACATGAGGGATTAAATAGGCAGGCAATGAGCCGCAGCTGTTTGGAATCAGGGAGGGATGCGTTCACAGGACATGGGTAACAAGACAAACACGGACAGTGGTGCCTAGAAGGCCGGCGACGTCGAACGCCGGGGTGCCACGCGCACAGGGGAGTGGCCTCCACTAGGCGGTGACGTGACACTATTATAGCAATCCAACATTGTTTTAAATATTATCTTGGCAGATTTAAAAAAAAATCTAAAAACATCCTCCTTTTCTCTCTCTCCCTTCACCCCCAAATCATTATATCTGAACCACTTTTCTCCCTCCTGTTAACTTGAAGGCATATTCTGAATATCAGAATTACCGTAAATTGGAGAATGTATGAATGAGAATGTATGAATGTATAGCTAAGTATATACAGTGTATTGACCTTCAGTTCTTCTCTAATGAGGTGAACTAGCTATGTATATTTGGCACTAAAATAGATGCTTTCATCTATTAGTTGGATCTACAGTTTGTGTGACACTCATAAAAGATACAAATTAAGATCAAAGAACTGATGGATTTTATGGACATTTTGTACAACCACTTTAATGTAATGTACTAGCAGTCTATGTCAACTGTTGTTTTTTCAGCTATTGTTTGTTTCCCTTCTCTGTGTATTGCCTGAATCTAAGGCTTTTCCCAGCATCACTGTATATCTATCTATAGAAATCAGTCACTGAACTAAAAGATCAACAGGATGTATGCACAATGGAAATAGACAAGATTTCTCAGGAAGGTTGGTCAAATTAATTTCAAAAACATTAAATGTTTTTTCCCTCATCATAGAACAACATCTAATGTTATACTGCTAACAATTTCATTTTGGGGAGGAAAATAAAAAAAGGATATTTATATATGACAGCAAATACACAATATTAATTATTTTTTTTATCTGATTTGTGTGAGTGAGTAACATTTAGGCAAAACAGAAATGTTCCATATACAGTACAGTGTCATCAAAATATTTATACAAAAGGTTGAGAAGTAGAAGAAAAGACAAAATGAGGAGAAAAAAAGGGAAAGCAAAAGGAGGAACAGAAAGGAGTGATTGTGAATTACTTCAATATCTTCAATCAATGTAGTTATCAAGTAGGAATCTCTGAGATCTGTCAACAATCATTGTCACCATAGCATCTTGGTACTAGTCAATGATTAATATCAAAGCCATACCAGACTGGCCTGACTTTTAACTCATGTACATTTATGTACAAATATTGTTTTTTATCATGATCCATAATCATAGTTATTGAAGATGCAAAGCCAAAAAGAAAACACAGGATGAAAAATGACAATGATAAGAACATGTCTGTAGTATGTAGTTAAATATATTAAAACATATTTGTACTCACTGTTAGGGTTTCCTACACAAATAAATTGACATCTTAGCCTGTTCTAACGAACAATAGAGCAGTTGAGATGTTCCTCTAAACTTTCTGGTACACAGGTAAACAATAATGACTGTACAGATTTTACAAAATATGTTAGTACATGATATCTTTTTATAGTCCATATTCAGATGGGTAATGACATTAAACTAGTTGTTAGTACATGCTATCTTCTACTAACCCATATTCATTTGGGAAATAATTTTATACTTGTAATTAGTACATGGTATCTTTTAATTGTGTGATGCCTCTATGTAGATTTCTAGTGGTTGTGATTATTGTGGAACTGTGATTTATAAGTCTGTCTGTCTCCATAGTGATTACAGTTTATATCGAACGACCTCTTGAGCCCAAGACCAGAGAAGATTTCTTGACATGTGAGGAAATACAATTACACACAGACAGACCCAATCACATCTAGTTATTTGAGACAGAAAGAGAGAGAAATACACTCACTGTGACTTTGTTTTTCATTCTCTTAGATTCCTGCCAGCTGATATTGGATTCCAATACAGCATATCAGTACCTGTGTCTGTCTGAGGGTAATAGAAAAGTGACATGCAGTAATAAGGTCCAGTCCAATCCTGACCACCCAGACAGATTTACCTCCAATTACCAGGTGTTGTGTGGAGAGGGACTTTCAGGAGTCTGTTACTGGGAGGTAGGGTGAGGTGGGGAATATGTTGATGTAGCCGTCTCATATAAAGAGATCAGCAGGAAAGACAGAGGTTATGAGTGTGAGTTTGGTCTTAATAATCAGTCCTGGGTGTTTTTATGCTCTACATCCAGATGCAGTTTCTACCACAATAATAATAGCACTGTTATCCCTGTCCCCTGCTCCTCTAGAGTAGGAGTGTATCTGGACCATAAGACACAATGAGTCCAGACCACATTCACTAAGCCACTCTATCCTGGGTTCAGTGCTTATAAAGGATATGTGAAGATATTGACACCTATTCAGTGATACATCTATCAGTCTATTTGTGTCAATGTATGATTAATTGAGTGTGGTTAATGACTGATTTGACATTACAGATATCATATAGAACAGCATGATATAGCTAATAATGTGCATGTATGTAAGCCAGCTCACTTGGTTCCTGAATTAACATGAACACATAAAAATGCATGCACTTAAATGATGAAGGGAGTTGTTTGACAAGTGAAAGGAATCAATCATCATATAGATTAGTTTTGTCTGTGTCTAGAACACCGGTGAACTATTTTAACACAAATGTTTCTTAATGTACAGGATATGTTGATGTTTATCTACAAAGAGAGAAAAACATATACGTACACATACACATGGAATGTGCATTTGGAAGGTTTTACAAAACATATTTGAAGTTTTGATGTATAAAATATTTAGAAAATTACCTTATTATTAAAGGTGTGTAATGTTTCTGTGTGAGTTGATTCTTGGTAAAAATATTTCTGTAAAACAGAGGGGGATGGATGGGTCAGATATGAGATTATTTGCTTATTGGATGATAATTGACCTTACGGCATTATCAAAATACATCTCTTTGGTATTTTATGTGTGATCAAAGATTGGGGAATCTTGTAATAACAGTAGTTTGTAGATCTGCACACAATCAAGTGCAACAAAGTCTAATATGCCTCTACATGTGCTAGTCTACATTTAATGTCCGATGTAATTATATTATAATTCTGAAAAATTATTAGGAAGGACTGGAATTTCAATTAAATGTAATAAATATATGTTTTGTTAGTTTCATCATGGTGAAGATTTTGGCTGCACAGGATTGTAACGCGTTCGCGGGAACCTCCCGCATCACTGTCGCGTTTGGCCTCTCTGGCGTGCCAGCACTCCCGTTTGGGCAAGATCCCAAGGGGACACGTAGGGAGCATCCTTGCACCTGGATCCTGTTTGTTCGTTATGTGTGGTATTTAAGTGTGGGATTCGTTGGTTGTCTCTGTGATTGTTTTCTGTGTAGCAAGTGTACAGGCTAGCCTAAAGTTTCTGAAGTGCTACTCGTTTGTCGTTACCTGTACGGTGCACCCTTGTTTTTGTTTCTACACCTTTGGAGAAGTAAAGAAGGTTTTTTGTTATTACCTACCTCTGTGTCCGTGCATCTGTTTCCGACCACCCCAGCCGTTACAGAACCTCCAACCTCGAAATGGAGGCAGCAGGACACGCCACCCCAACGCCACCCCAACCCAAGACCAGCTGCGCCACAACGTTCAACTCAACCAGCTGTCCAAGGCCATGAACACACTAGTAGGGATCGAAAATCCCCTTGAACGATCAGAACCAACCGTGTCTGATCCAACAGAGGTGGAGACTACGTAGGCCCAAGAGAGCGGATGCCCCAAGAGAGGGCTGAGGGTACAACCTGCAAAAGCTTCCTCCTACAATGCAAGCTTTACTTCACATCCCACGCCCGGCTCAGCCTAACGGAAGCTCAGAGGGTCAGTTTTTTAATTTCCTGCCTTATCGGATGAGCGGCAGAGTGGGCCACGGCCTTATGGGAACGGAACCATACTGCTTTCCTCCAATACCAAGACTTCAGGGCTCTATTCCGTTCCGTCTTTAATCATTCCCGAGCCGGGGTCAGCTCCGGGGACTCTCTTCTCCGAGTGAGACAGGGGAGGCGGGCCGTCGCCAATTAAACGCTCCAGTTCCGGATCTTGGTGGCCGGGTGTGAGTGGAATGACGCCGCCCTTATAGCCCACTTTCGCCAGGGCCTCTGCGCCCTGGCGAAACACAGCCAGCTAGCAACACTGACACTCCAACACACCCAGCCAGCTAGCAACACTGACATTCCAACACACCCAGCCACCTAGCAAGACCTACACTCCAACACAGCCAGCTAGCAACACCGATATTCCAACACACCCAGCCACCTAGCAACACTGACACTCTAACACACCAAGCCAGCTAGCAACACTGACACTCCAACACACCCAGCCACCTAGCAACACTGACACTCCAACACACCCAGCCAGCTAGCAACGCTGACACTCCAACACACCCAGCCACCTAGCAACACTGACACTCCAACACACCCAGCCAGCTAGCAGCTCGTTCTACAGGTCCGTGTCGAAGGTAACGACCAAGGGGACAAATGCAAACTGCTGTTTTGTCTACTCTAAAGAGGCACACAGACACACACACATTCAGGAAGCACGCGCAGCAACTTCTATGCATTAACTGTGTGTGCGCAGTAATTTCCATGCATTGACTGTGGGGGGAAGTGGCTACATAAACGGGGTCCGATGTGACGGACTTTAGATCTTCATGTCCGGCGAGACAGATCTCCGGATGCATTCGCAATAAAGGTGTATGATTTGGGAAGACTTGAACGGCGTGGACATTCTCTGATTTGCAACCCGGGGGAAACATTAGGTTTCTACAGTATCAATCGGGAATGACATACAGGGGTATGACTCATAAAACCATCGAGCTGCTGGAAGGTGCCCGACTGCCACAAGGTCGAGTATACCCCCTGTCGTATTCTGAGACGCAAGCCATGGAGCATTATATACATGAAATTATGCAGCAGGGTTTTGTGCGGCACTCTGTGTCCCCGGCAGCATCTAGTTTCTTTTTCATTAAGAAGGACGGAGGCGTTCGCCCCTGCATTGACTATCGGGCTCTCAACCAGATTACAGTCAAATACAGGTACTCACCCCCCCCCTGATTGAGCCCAGCATTGAGCGGTTACATGGCGCGCGGTAATTCACTAAATTGGACCTTCGGAGTGCCTACAACCTTATTCGTATACGTCAGGGCGACGAGTGGAAAACCGCGTTCTGTACGCCTACAGGACACTATGAGTACCTCATAATGCCGTTTGGTCTCTCCAACGCACCATCAGTGTTCCAGGCCTTTGTAAACAAGGTGTTCCGGGACCTGATCGGGAGGTAGGTCTTGGTATACATCGACGACTCTCATTTACTCACCCACCCTTCCAGGCTTGATGGGCCATGTTTTTCTCACGCTTTACCTTCACCCTTTCTTACCGACCAGGCTCGAAGAACTCCAAGGCGGACGCCCTCTCGCGCCTCTACGAGACGGTGGAGGATGTGGAATATTTTAGTTAAGATTAGATGTGAGGTGTGCTGTTAGAAACAAACCTTGCCGGTGGGGGTAAACTTAGAGAGAAGGATGGGTAATAAAATGTTAATTAGTACATTCCAGGAGTAGGACCCTAAGTCAAGAGATCAAGGGGGAATAGGGGGACCTGGTTTATTGTCTGTTGGCTTATCACACTGACCCTGATACGGACAGGGAACACAGGAGGGGAAGTGTAAACACAATTTAGGTGATATCTCCGGGCAGATCTCCTGGCGCCAGCCCCCCCCCTTCAACTGTCTTCTTTATCTGCCTCCGATGTCACCAGATGGCCCCACGGACAGGGAGGGGGTCTGCAAGAAGGGACACGCCCACCCAGGAAGCACACTCAACCAATTCTATCCAATGACTGAGGGGTGGGAGGGGCTGTACATAAGCTGGGTCCAGGTGAAAGAGTCAGATCTGTTTCTGCTGTACGGCGGAGACTGATCTCCGGATAAATATCTGTAATAAAGGTGTTTACTTTGGAAGACTTGACTGTGTGGACATTCTCTGATTCGGACTCCGGGAGAAGCAGATTTGAACTCTACAAGGACGAGGAGGAGAGATCGGCTATCCTTCCGGCAGAGTGCATCGTGGCACCGGTACAATGGGGGGTGGACGAGGAGATCCAGCAAGCTTTGAGGACACCCAATCAGCAGTATGTCCCTCCGGAGCTCAGGGACCGGCTGATTGCCTGGGCCCATACCTCCCCAGCTTCAGGACAGCCTGGGATAGCACGTGTCACGGAGACGCTGGAACCGAAATACTGGTCGCCTCACCTCGGGCAACAGGTGAGGATGTATGTCCAGTCATGCGCGGGGTGCGCGCCGAGTAAATCTCCACAACATCGGCCCCAAGGCAAGCTGCATCCGCTTCCCATACCCCAGAGACCATGGACCCACTTGTCTATCGACTTCCTCACAGATTTACCGGAATCCCAGGGTAGTACCACCATTTTAGTGATAGTAGATCGATTTTTGAAGGCTTGTCCGTTTTTGCCTCTACCTGCTCTTCCCACAGCGGGTGAGGCTCTCTTCCACCACGTGTTTCGGCATTATGGCATTCCTAAGGACAGAACGCGGTCCCCAGTTCACCTCCAGGATATGGAAAGCGTTCATGGATCGCCTGGGCGTAGTGGTTAGCCTGTCACGGGGTACCACCCGGAATCGAACGGACAGCTAGAGCGGCAAAACCAGGAGTTGGGATGTTTCCTGAGGGCTAATTGCATGGAGCGACCAGGGGACTGGGCGCAATTCCTTCCCTGGGCAGAATATGCCCAAAACTTGCTCCGACATTACTCAACCCGTTTAACCCCCCTTCAGTGTGTGCTGGGCTACCAACCCGCCTTGGCATCTCAGTACCCAGGAGGCCCCGGCAGTGGTAGACTGGTTCCGGAAGGCAGAGGAGGTCTGGAACGCTGCGCTTGTGCGCCTGAAACGGGCCATAGTACGACAGAAAGCTCAGGCTGACCGGAGACGTAGTACGCCTTCCCCTATCCAGGTGGGGGATAGGGTCTGGCTGTCCACCCGGGACCTGCCGCTACGTTTCTTTAACTCCTATCTCCTTTCACGTCTCTATTCTTAGACCGGTGAGAGATGGTCCCCTCGTTCTGCCACTCGGAGTGCCCCCGGCGCCCCTCGACTTGGAAGGGGGGGTGGCCTATCGGGTAAAGACTATATTGGATTCCCGTAGGAGAGGTGGGCGACTGCAGTACCTTGTGGACTGGGAGGGATATGGTCCGGAGGAGCAGCCCTGGGAGGGAGCAGGGGACAACCTCATCCAGTCCCTGTTAACGGACTTCCATCGGCGTTGCCCAGATCGCCCAGCCCCGAGAGCAAACCTGCCAAAGGTACAAGGATTGGACTGCTGAGGACTGGGGTAAAGTCATTTTCTCTGATGAATCCACTTTCCAATTGTTTGGGGCATCCGGATAAACGCTTGTCTGGAAAAGAAAAGGTGAGCGCTACCATCATTCCTGTGGCATGCCAACAGTAAAGCATCCTGATACAGTTTGGTGACAAACAATGCCTTTTCTAGTATGATGGAGCACCCTGCCATCAGGCAAAAGTGATACTTCAGTGGTTCGGGGGAAAAAACATTGCAATTTTGGGTCCATGGCCTGGAAACTCCCCAGACCTTAATACCATTGAGAATGTGTGGTCAATCCTCAAGAGGTGGGTGAGCAAACAAAACGCACTATTTCTGACAATCTCCAAGCATTGATTGTGCAAGAACGGGCTGTCATCCGTCAGGATGTGGCCCAGAAGATAATTGACAGCATGCCAAGGCGAATTGCAGAGGTCTCGAAGAAGGGTCAACACTGCAAATATTGTCTCTTTGCATGTACTTAATGTAGTTGTCAATTATAGCCTTTGACACTTTGACACTGAAATGCTTGTAATCATACTTCCGTATACCATAGTAACATCTGACAAAAAGATCTAATAACACTGCAGCAACAAACTTTGTGTAACCCAATACTTGTGTCATTCTCAAAATGTTTGGCCACAGCTGAATATTAAAAAATGCAGGTCATGTTTGTTACTTCACATACATGCTCAATGCATGTTGTTTTAAGTATTTGAAACACATGCATGTCTGTTTGCTTTCTGTCATATATTTTGAGGTGATAATGTGCCTGGTAAAAAACCTGTTGTGGCTGGTGTAAGGAAAATAAATACGTTTCATTTTGTGTGTTTTGAAATAATGAATCAACATGTCATAATAAGCTATAATAAGAATGTATAGCCATATCATGAATGCATTATTAACAGCCAAATGAAACTGTGTAAAGCATGAACAAAACATGTAATGATATGTAGTAATCACATTGAAAACACATGTAACGGTTGGGTAATAAAGCAGAGGGCGAACGAATAACAGGAAGCGCCTAGGGGGTACAAGAAAGACCACGAGACTACAGAAAGACGCATCCAATTTCGAGAACACCAACCCCAACCGGAAGAGGTCGGACAATCAGAACACTACGCACACCACGCAACGTGAAGACGTACAAGAAGATATGACTAATAGGCTCCCTTAAGGAGAACCTATACAATTTCAATGTATCTAAACAAGGCTCTCTCTTTCCCAGCTGATCCCAGCCAAAACAAGAGCCGTGCCCGTTCGATTTGGGCATGATACGCCGGTGATTAAATACTTTGATTATTTCTAATTGGACAAAGTCATCAGGATAATTTATTTCTTAACACTGGTAAAATACGGGCATCCATCAGCCACTTCAGTCTGGTGCACCCAAAAGTATATGTTCTTACCTGCCTGTGTTCCTTTGTCTGACTTGAGCTAGCTGCATTCACTCGCACGGCTAGAACGACCCGGTTCTGTTAAATAGTAATTATTACATTACATATTCATCAACCCAGCAATTAAGGGTTTGTAACGTAAAAAACCTTGAGATTCCTCATGATATCAAATAATAAATCTAATAATAAATCTTAATTTGAAAGAGGATAAAGTGAAGTAGTTTGAACACTCACATTCATATAGTCCACAGCCTGTCTCAGCTTCGGAATCTCCTTTTCTCTCTCCTGGATACTATTCTGGGATTTCAGATGTTTCTCTCCCAAATGTTTTTGCAGTGACAAACATGTAAAGAAATAAAAAGAGACATTTACATACAGGATCTTAAATTTTTTTCAAGTTTGATATAAGTTTGTGGCCCTATTTCAATGGATTTGTATTCATCAAAAGAAAAGGCCTAACAGATTATTTGAGAATGTCAATAAGTTGGCAACAAAAATAGCTGATATTATCAGTTAGTTGGACCTTTGTAGGACACAGCAAAAACTAAAAAGAAAGATTGTAAAATGTTGGGGGCTTTGGCTACACCATGTAAATAAGTACAACGCTGTTAATTTGGGCAGCGATGTTGACCCTTCCATGTAACCAAATTCACAGCCTTGACTCCCGCTGCTCTCATGTTTTGCAATCCTCTCAGAAAGACGTTTCAAATATTTTTAACCAGTCCTTGACCAAGTACCAAGATATGAAAAACAGAATAGTGCCTTCTTTTGTATGCTAACCGTTAGCCACTTTTTCCTCCACTCCACATCACTGTTACTTTTACCAGCAGTTTGAGTGATTTCCCGTAGCTGGAGGGCACCAAGGCTCTATAATTCAAGTTTCTTCTCCAATTGAGGGTTTCAACACTGGTGCATGAGTATGAAATCCACTTAATACATTTTCTCACGTTATCTGGCATTAGCAAACCTAACAAGCTGGCTAAGACAATCTCCCCTCCTCGCACTTATTGCCAAAAAATGACGATGTAGAGGGGCTAACTGACTTTTGGTGCAATTTGGCATAAATACATGTGATCTACATTGATCACAGTAACACTCTGAGCATGCGTATAAATATTTTTATTGTACATACATTGAAGGGCTATCCCTACATTGACGCTTAACCTATTGCCTACTACTGCAAGGTAGGGACCAATGAACTTTAAATAAAATCCCCCCACAAATAATATGCAATTTAGCAAGATGTTCTGCCCCAAGTCTGGGCTCTGGGTGGGCCACTCAAGGGCATTTACAGAGTTGTCCTGAAGCCACTCATTTGTTATCTTGGCTGTGTGCTTAGGGTCGTTGTCCTGTTGGAAGATGAACTTTCGCTCCAGTATGAGGTCCGTAGCACTCTGAAACAGGTTTCCATCAAGGATGTCTCTGTACATTGCTGCATTCATCTTTCCCTCGATCCTGACTTGCCTCCCAGTGCATGTCGCTGAAACACCTCCCTATAGCATAATGCTGCCACCACAATGCTTCATTAATTGCACCCACATGGTATCTCAGGTCTAAATAAGTCTCTAATTAGGGGGTTGCAATGAGGTCCAGATTTGAAGACCCCTGCACTAAAGGATGGTCATACTCATGGGAATGGTCAGTCAAAGACTTTCTACCCCCATGATGATCATTTGGGCAAATTAAGGGTCAGGAATCAGGGATAGGCCCAAACCCATTCCTGAACCACCTCTGGAACCTAATATTATCACATACAATTTTAATGAGTAATTCAATGAGGTGTGCAGCCGCAACATTGCAGGTCCTAAAAAGGGACTTGTGTTTTCCACCTGATTTTTGGATATGGCTACATACATTTATACCCCATGGTGTTAGAGATGAAATCATCAGACCCATCATGAGACCTTACGCTGGACAATGTCGTGCAGGCAGTGCGTAAGCAGTTCCAGGTTGACTGGCCCTCACTTTCCCAAACCCCTAAATTCAATTGAAAACCTCTAGATTGTTATGTATCCGTGCATATGATGCTGCCAAGCAGCGTCACAGAATGTCGAGGATGTCACAGATGCACTGATCCAGGTCTGGGAGGAGATCCCCCAGGACACCATCTGCCATCTCATCAGGAGAATACCCAGATGTTGGCAGGAGTACATATAGGAACGTGGGGGTAATAAACACTATTGAGTTACATTACGAGTTGCCGTGATGAAAGTCACACAGTTGAACAGCCTGTAATTTCCATTGTTCACACTGGTCATTTTGTTTTCAACAAATTAGTACAATACACATATATGTAATTAATCAACCCGGCATGTGATTTAAGTCGTCGCATAATTTCTTTGAGCAGTGTATACACACCAAGTAAACAAAACCCATACCTGCACAACAGTGCTTTCAGAAACAGACTCCATGAGGGTGGCATGAGGGCCAGACGTCCTCTAGTGCGACCTGTGCTCACAGCCCAGCACCGTGCAGCTCAATTGGCATTTGCCAGAGAACACATTGGCACCCTATTCTCTTCACAGGTGAAAGCAGGTTCACACTGAGCACATACGTGAAAGAGTCTGGAGACCATTTGGTCAGAAACATGCAAACCAGTAACATGCAAGAAGTCATTATGTAGGGCGCTAGCAGTGCTCCTCCTCGCACAAAGGAAAATATACTGGTCCTGCAACTGGGTAGAGGAACTGGACTGCCTGTGCAGTCTGAATGAGATGCAGGTACCACCTCATGTTACCAGTTGTAACAAGAACAGATGACACTGATTCATAATCGCTTATGCTTCGTAACTGGAAAGGTTGATATCCCTGAAGTTAACTGACTTTGTGTTATACTGCAATGATTACGTGTTCTCTTAATTTATTGAGCGGTGTTATGAATCGATAACATTATTTGAGAAGACATGAGTATATTGGTGAAAATGTGTGAAGAGAATATAAAAATGTATGTTGACGTGTATTTTTATTTGTTGAGAAACACATAGTATACTCCAACATGTAGGCGGTTTTAGTTCACATTTGGACATCCCCAGGGGTTTAAAACAACTATAAGTTCTTTATTGTTTGAAAACATAACATAATAAATAGAAAATCTGCATTATTTCTTTCACAAACTGTAAAATATCAACCACAATTGTCAATTTAGGGGCCCTGTATCAGTGTGGTGGAAGACTTAATACAAAAATCAAAGATTAGATTTAATTCTAAGCCTAAACGTGCCACCTCTGAAAAAATGTGTAGGTTTTTTTATGAAATCTTGAAATACTGTGTGTTTGTGGTCAAGATTTGTAAGGCTTCTACTTTACAGAAATACATACATACATCATACAGAGAGACAATTCAATGCACTTCACAGAAGATAGTAAGGACATTAAAAGAGAAATACAATTTGAACAGTTTGATTAAAACACACATGGAACAATTTAACATGTACAGATTAAAATAAAAAAAAGAAATAGAGATAAAAGGTTAAAGGAAAATTAAGAAGATTTTTTAAAAAGTAATGAATAATAACAGCAATACACAAAAGATATGTCATTCCTAGAGGCAGACTTGTCCCCTACAAAGTGGAAACCGTAGGCTTCTATCTTTAACCAGTCCAGAGATATGAATAGAAATGTAAGGGGAGTGTTTTTTCTACGCCCTTTAAGGGTTTAAGGGGAGAAAATATTCTTCCACTGGTAATAACAAAAAAGAGAGCGTCCATTTTCCCGAATATATACAGTAAATGCCATGTGAGTGAAAATGTATAAATTATACTTTGGGTTCCCGTGAAGGCAGCAGAGCTGCGCCACTAAAAGCTTACAGAAACACTGAAGAGAAGAAGAGTTATATGATACACCGTTTCGGCCAGTCCCAGTTCTTTGCAAAAAATTGCTTCCAGCACCCCCCGTCGTTCTCTAAACACCCCAATGTTGAGAATCACTGATCTAGATGATTCAAACTGAAGAAAAGAATTGCCAGCTGTGGAGATTGTTAGCAAGACCCATTGCTACTTACACTACATGCTAGACTGGTGGTGGCTCGTTCATTACTAGCTACTTGCAGACCCTATGGTGACTAAGTCAGTCATTGTGCAAATCATTTTGGCATGCTTTCTTCATTTTCAATCATTCACTAACACGTTTTCACACAGCCATAGGAACTACTAGGTGTTAACTAGCAAGCAAGTGACTGTAACACTTGTAAGACTAAACCTTGAAAATAAATATAACTGGCTAACTACGTCTTAATTTATTTTCCAGAAGAAAGGTTGTATTTCATCATGTTTGTTTATTCTATAGCTATTAAAATGTACTGACGTTTATACACATTGTGCTTATTGTGAAAACAAGTTCGTTTTTAGTTTTTGGTTGGAAGATCCCATCTACAGTGGAAAAATATATTTGATCCCCTGCTGATTTTGTACGTTTGCCAACTGACAAAGAAATTATCCGTCTATAATTTTAATGGTAGGTTTATTTGAACAGTGAGAGACTGAATAACAACCAAAGAAATCCAGAAAAGGGCATTTCAAATAAGTTACAGATTGATTTACATTTTACTCAGTGAAATAAGTATTTCAACCTTTTGCAAAACATGACTTGGTGCTTGGCGGCAAAACCCTTGTTGGCAATCACAGAGGTCAGACGTTTCTTGTAGTTGGCCACCAGGTTTGCACACATCTCAGAAAAGATTTTGTCCTGTAATGTAATGTGCTTCTTCTTGAGCCAATCCTCTGTTGCTTGGCCATGTTATTTGGGTCATTGTCATGCTGGAATACCCATTCACAACCCATTTTCAATGCCCTGGCTGAGGGAAGGTGATTTGATGGTACATGGCCCCATCCATCGTCCCTTTGATGCGGTGATGTTGTCCTGTCCCCTTAGCAGAAAAACACCCCCAATGCATAATGTTTCCACCTTCATGTTTGACTGTAGAAATGGTGTTCTTGGGGTCAAAGGCAGCATTCGTCCTCCTCTGATTGATTGTGTCTGTAGACAGGTGTTCTTTATACTGGTAACAAGCTGAGATTAGGAGCACTCTCTTAAAGAGAGTGCTCCCAATCTCAGCTCATTACGTGTATAAAAGACACCTTGGAGCCAGAAGGTTTGCTGATTTATAAGGGATCAAATACTATTTTCACTGAGTAAAATTCACTAATCTATGTATTACTTATTTGAAATGTGTTTATTAGAAATTTCGCTGAGTTCCCCCGAAAAGGCTAGGGCCTTTTGTGATATTTAAATAAGAGCAGGATGAGAGGAACTTGTACATATCCTGGGCCCTAGTAAGGAACACCAGACACCCCCATAAGATTGACAAAAAATATTGTGGTTGGGAGTGAGTTTAAGATCACTCACACTACTCAATGTGAGTAGTTTTAACTTGCCATAATCATTAGCATAAACTTTTGGGTAAGTATATCCAGATTGGCAATCAGCCCCTCTGCCACATCGCCCCTCATCTAGCAGCTGTTGGCAACTGAGAGAACTCAGAGATACAAACTACAGTGTCAGCAGTCAATTGTGGAACCTGCCCCCCCCCCCCCCCCCCCCCCCCC
>JACXGK010012444.1:0-14324 GCA_016801125.1 Novumbra hubbsi | reverse complement strand
GCCACTAACCTGTGAGGGCCACTAACCTGTGAGGGCCACTAACCTGTCAGGTGCTGTGAGGGCCACTAACCTGTGAGGGCCACTAACCTGTGAGGTGCTGTGAGGGCCACTAACCTGTGAGGGCCACTAACCTGTGAGGGCCACTAACCTGTGTGTTGGTTATTGGAGCTCTGGAAGCCGTTGCCCATCGGGGGTGGGGGGCCCCCTACACCTGGCCGGTCCGGTGGAAGCGGGGGCCGCTGTCCTCCCCTCTGGGGCTCCGATCCCGGGCGATTAGGAGGTGGGGGAACTGGGGTAGACCTCACACTGCCTCCGCGTGAGGCTGAGGGCGGAGGAGGAGGGAGGGGTCCTTGGGAGGAGGGAGAGTTTAAGCCACCTCTCAGTCTCAGCTCGACAGGACAGGAGAATGTAAGCTACATCGGCTGACCACAAAACACGGACAACGTGTGAAACCACAGACAGGCTCCAGACTGTGTGTGGTACCTGGGTGAAAGCTTCTCCTCACCTGTTCGTCCCGAGGGGTTTCTCCCCAAAGGGGGCGGCCTCTCACTGGGAGGTGGCGGCAGTGGCCCTGAGCGACCTGGAGGGGGCGCCGGTGCGCTTGTGCCGAGCGACAGGTTTCTCTCCGGCAGCCTGGGGGTGTGTTCGTCCCCTCCGGCCGGCATCGGGGGTAGCGGCGGGGGCCCCGGTCGTCCGGGCGGGGGAGGTGGAGCACCACTACTGATGGAGCCGGACCGAGACGGCGAGGAGCTGTGGGGCTTGGAGTTGAAAGGGGGGGGCAGTGGGAGGCCCTCTCTGGGTATGGAGGACCGGTGGCCCCCCAGGGGTGGAAGTGGAGGCCGGGAGTCCTCCGGAGGCCTGCCGGGCTGGGGCGCGGGAGGCAGAGGAGGACGTCCACCACTGGGAACGGGAGGAGCAACAAAGCTGGGTTTCGGGCCCGAGGGTGCCCCCATCGGGCCAGGGGGAGGAGGCAAGCCCGGGTGTCTACCCGGAGGGTTGGGTGGCGGAGGTGCAGGGGCTGAGCTGGGTGACCGGCCTCCACCAGGAAGAGGTGGGGCCCCTCGGCCCTGGTTGGGTCGCGGGGTGGTGGGGATCGGGGGAGGAGGTCCGCCCGGGGTCTCTGGTCGGGGCGGGCCTGGCCGTGCCCGGGGGGCCCCTGGGGCACCAGGGAGGCGTGGAGGCCCGGCGGTTGGGCTGCTGCCGGCAGCAAAAGGTCTGGGGCCTGAGGAACGGCCTCCTGGGGGGAGCATAGGGGGCCGAGGGCCTCCTGTGTCTGGGGAGAAGGCAGGAGGGTTTGAAATGGCACCATGTCGGTCACCAGGCTACATGGAGCAATGGCAAAAAAAAAAAAGCAACAAATGTGGATGTGCTGTCGTGCAGAAATACAACCAATGTGGATGTGCTGTCGTGCAGAAATACAACCAATGTGGATGTGCTGTCGTGCAGAAATACAACCAATGTGGATGTGCTGTCGTGCAGAAATACAACCAATGTGGATGTGCTGTCGTGCAGAAATACAACCAATGTGGATGTGCTGTCGTGCAGAAATACAAACAATGTGGATGTGCTTTCTTGCAGAAATACAGCCAAACACATGAACACTGTGTTAAGGCAGTCATGATCATGATGATTTAGCATCAGTAGTTAAAAATATCTAGATTTGTGGAAAATCCTCGGGCAGTACGGTTTATTCTAAAAACACAGTACAGCTCCTGCTCTTATTCTGAAACACGGTACAGCGTTCGCTCTTATTCTGAAACACGGTACAGCATCCGCTCTTATTCTGAAACATACAGATTATTACCGTTGCTGTTCCCTCCTGAGGAACGGAGTTTGGGCATGCCTCCTGCAAAGAGACCTCCCAGCGGTGGACCTCCTCCACCACCACCACCACCACCTCCTCCTCCTCCTCCACCTCCACCACCACCTCCTGCTTTGGGTTCTGTACATGAAGTAATGTATTGAACATCAGTGCCTCAGATTTAAAACCCCATTGTTTAAAATAATCAACAACAGAATGTTTACTCACTGTCGATAGAGGGTTTACTCCTGTCATTCGTGACAGTCTTTTTCAGACGAGCACCTTTGGAGATATCTGACAGCAGAGCATTTCTTCCTTGGGTTTCATTCTTGTTCAGCGACGGCTTCTCCGTATTTGCCTGTGAATTTTTACAACATCGACACACAGTATAAAGCAAAGTCCATGACAGCAAACTATAACAAATCATGCAATTACACTGCCACTTCCTTCCCCACCACAAGGTGTCCCCGTTGCAAGATAAACCAGTTAAACGGTGACGGTCTTAAGTACATAAAGTATCTCGGAAGGGTATGCTGTTTTTAATGAAGAAATGGTTGTGGTGTTGTCCTCACCACTGCAAAGGTGGGAGGGGGAGGGGCCGGTGGGGGGGGCGGGGGTACAGGCATCCTTGCTGTCGGTCGTTAGTGGTGCTGCTACAGCCCCTGAACTCTGGGGAGACAACAGACACATTGAACAGACGCAGTCACACACAAAACACAACCAGGCCTGAATGAAATTAAAACAAAGAGAACACGTAATCACCCAGGTGTGACAGCACGTCAGTCAAACTGGGATTTCAGTCTGTCCAGTTAGGAAGCATAAGAGATTGTTAATCAATGTCACCTGCAAATGAAAGTGACAACAGGTGCGCTGGAGAGGCAACAGCAAGACGACCCACAAAAAGGGAATGGTTTTGCAGGTGGTGGCCTCAGACAATTGATCTCTCCATGTCCTTCCTGACTGATTCTACTCTAGTTGTGCATTTTTCTAGTGTCCTTGTTCACTGCTGGTAGCAGGAGGCGGTACCTGCAGTCCATTCAGGGAGTCCAGCTCCTCCAGGAGGGCACATCCATGCGTGCCGTCGCAAGAAGGTTGGCTTTGTCTCCCAGTACCGTCTCAAGGAGAAACCTGGAGATGGGTCGTTACACGAGGAGAGCTGGGCAGGGCGGTAGAAAACAGGTGTGCATGTTTCTGACCAAACTCCATGAGGGCCGGTCCTCTAGCGGGATGCAATCCTCAGACCGCACCATGTGGCCAGAGTGTGTCGGCAGTTCCTGGATGATGAAGGCGACGATGCCATTGACTGGCCCTCACGTTCCCCAGACCTGAGTCCATTTGAAAACCTCTAGGATGTTTTGTATGGGTGCATCCGACACCGCTCGCTGATGCCCTGATCCTGGTCAGGACCCCCAGGACACCATGCGTCGTCTCATTGGCATGCCCTGACGTTGTTGCGAGGGCATACAGGAACGTAGGGGCCATACACACTACTGAGTCACATTATGAAATGCCATGATGACATACACACGTTGGTGCAGCCTGTGGTTTCAAATGTTTACTTTGATTTTTTGGTGTCAGTTTGCATCCAGTACTCAAATGGTTGATGAGTTTCCATTGACTGTTGTCATATCATTTTGTCCTCAACGAATTACACAATGTACAGTAAAGATTTTGCTCTTTATTTTATTTCCTTCATCGAGCCCTGATGAGCAGTATATATGTAATTGAAGAACAATGTGAGCATAGAACGCACACTGGAATAACGTAACAAATTGCTTATAAAACCACGGAACAGAATCACTCCATCTGGACCTCATAGGTACACACTTCCTGGCCCCGAAGCAAAGTGACAAAGATGAACACAAATAAACATGAACAGTACCACAAACAAGAACAACTTCTTTAAAGTGTTGAAATACAAACCAAATGCAGGGTACAGCACTACAAAATCAATATGAAATCTCAAACATTTAACAACATTTAGAAGGCAGTCTTGCTTGTGTGTCAGTTACTTACACCAGACACAGATAGGAAACAGAGACATGACAGTTTCATTTGTTTTCAGTAACCAAGAGACACTAGAGAAAGACATAGAAGAGAGAGACCGATGAAGAGAGAGAGGTGACAGTTTCGGCACCAAATGCCTCCAGCACTTGCTTCCTGTCAATGAGGTCTACAGGAAGAACTGATATGAATGAGACATAACCCAGAGTCTTTCTCACCCCCTTCCTCTGCGGGGTGGTAGGTAGTAAGTGCATACATTTGCACACTGGTCCCCCTTGGGAATCAAACCCACAACCCTGGCATTTCAAGTTCAGGGGCTCTGGACAACAATCACAAGGTCCGGTAACAATGCTTGAATTTCTCAAAAATTTGGGAAATGAAGAAAACGAAACTTCTCATAAGTAGTGTTCTTTTCGGACGGACAAACTCTCCCAAGAAATCCCAAGTCTGGGCAGGCAGGGGGCGGAACCTTTGGGTGCAAATTAGGTTCCGGAAACATCGGTTGCCTTTGTGATCGCTAGCGGAAAGAAGTTGACATCACTGGCATTGATGTCGCTTGTTAAATTTCAGTGCACATTTTCGTGCGAAGTTCTACGGACGTCTTTGCTGTAGCATTTAAGAACTGCCGATGTAGACATTTGGTTCGGCAATATAAGCCAGTGTATGGGCCCCCTTCTCCCGGACATACGTAACCTTTGTGAGACACCGCGGTCTCCCCAAAACACTATTGACATGCGCCATTCCGATGTTCTATTCCAAAGGTAGTTGGGACGTTGAAACAGCCCAGACAACACATGACGCCTGCATTTGTTTCACATCATTGTTTCATGGTCAAGGTGGATTCCACAAACCATAACTGAAGATAATAAAGGAAGTTGAAATTTGTTTCAATCACCCAAATTAGATTCAACTATTTTTTTTATTTTTGAGGTGACCGAAATGAACACAGGAGTACATTCTGTGGGGGACGTATAAGACAATAAACGGCACTATTTTACTGTGTAGTTGCTTGAACCATCTCTGGAACCACACCCGTATGAGACAGCAGTCTTCTAGGTTGCGAAGCAGAAAACATAAAATGACTTTAAAAACAGATGCCCCCCTCCCCCACCACCACCACCAGAGCCCCTGAGCTGGACGAACCCCAAAACTACAAGTCTTTGGTCTACATCACACTACTCCTCATTGTTTAGTAAATAGAACGGCTGACACACTGCCGTCAGGCTAATATTAGCTAAATAGCCCATCACAACGATTCCATTGATTTCAGGGCCTCAAGCAGAGAACTATGAGACTGCAGTACGATGTGAAACCTGAGCCGTCACTGTGGACCACAGGCTGGGAGCACGGCCATCGCCGACCGCTACACAACCGCCCCGCTGAGCCTGGCCTTTTGTTAAAGGTCACCTGCAGGCCTGTACAGGAACACGTGGAGAGGGAAAGAGAAGACTGAGAGGAGAAGAAACAGAGGTAGAGAAAAATAGAACATTGTGAGAACATTGTGAAAGAGAAGAGCGAGATAGAACTGAGCAAACTACTGCAAAAAGATTGTGAGAACAACTAGCGGCCACTTCAATTTCATTCCCCTTCTCTCAGAGCTAATTAACCATTCTGGAGCCATTTCCACATCCGCGCAGACCCAGGCTAAAACAACAAGACAATATCTCCCTGCTTAAGGGTGAAAATAACTGCCGTTAGCGGCACGTGCTTACTTCAATGGGACCTTTTAAATTCAAACCAGCGCAGCAAAACAGACACACGCTTCAGTTTAAAAGGTCTTATAATGGCTGCTGTTCCTCCCATGGACCCCCATAGCCCCCGACGCCAAGGTACCTCATTAGAGTTAGCACAAGCACACGCACGCTTTCACGGCTAGCAGAGTCAAACGTGCTAAAGGCACATTAAACAATAAAATAAAGTATTCTTAACCTCATCATCACAAGAGCAGTTTCAGGAAAAACGACAACACAGCAAAACAGTGTCCAAGAAAAGCCCCTTATGCTCAGTGGCCCACAAATCCAAAGCCCCCGACCGCTATGTTTTGACAGGGCGGGATAAAAGGTAAAAGACTTGGGACTGGGTATTTTTTCCCCTCACCCACAAAAACTACACCATTGGCTGAAATTGCTTGTGCGCTTATGCTGACAGAAGCCTTTCTGAGTGGCTATGCTAACATCCTGTAAAGGACGTTAGGCTGAGGGGCAATTTGTGACCCCAACAGAAGAGCTTCAAGTAAAATGTCGAACAGGCCTTTCTTAAATGAACGACGCCATCAGGGCGTTCTTGTAAAAACACCCCCCGTTCAGGCTGAAGAAGGGCCTTGCCTACACGAAGACACTGTCGGCACAGCAGTTTGTGTTCGCCGGGCCAGACAGGAAACCCAAGTCACAAGTCATAAGCACGCTTCAATGATTCACATTTTGTTTGTCACAATGCCGTCACAAAGAGTTTCTTTTCCTCTTGGCCCATCTGAACTTTCTTTAAACAGAACCACGCTGTATTCAGAGTGAAAGTCTTGCATCTCTACTCACGGACGATGGATGAGACAAAACGTTGCCAGCAAATTTAGACTCCCTTAGGTAGCTCAAAAGCAATTGTCTGAAAAAAGAGAAATGGCACTTCTGCACAGTAGTACTTCCTGAATTTGCTTCCCCTCTAAGCCTTCATCACATAGTAGAGAAGTGTTACAGTTCCACATTTAGGCAGACCCCAGTCTACCGTTGTGAACTTCCTCACCCTGTCACATAGTGGGGGAAGATGTTTTTGAACACATCAAAGAAAAACAACGTAATAACCAAAAGACAAAATGTCATAAACAGATTCGGACTAACCTTTTCTTGCTGCCGAGACGAATGGACATGGAAGCTCAACGATGCAATCTGAACAACTTTCTTAGATTTGTGTCAGAAAACCAACTACCACATTGACCTGGTGATGTACCATGCCAGGGCAATGGATCAGCATGCATGGACAGAATGACTTTTACCTGTGGAGCCGAGACTATAACCATCAAACAAACTAAGCATCAGTTGGGACAACATCACAGAGCAACTTTCTTCCTCTCTCTCAATCTTTCAGTCTCCGCCCCCCTTTTCTCAAAACCTCACCTCTCATTTAAGCTCACGATATAACCGTCATCCAAGCAGCGGAGCTGCTTCCCTTTTCCTTTTCTGTCTCACCACTTCTCCCGGGGTGAGTTTGAGAAGCAGGGTTGAGTCAGCCCTCCTCTCCTGCTGGAAGAGCTTTAGCAAGAGTCACAGCCACTTCCTGTGTTCAGCATTTAGTCACACTTCCTCTCAACTCAGTCAGCAGCCCACCTTTCTCTCAGTCCCTCCCCCTGCTCTCTTCCTCTCTCAGTCCCTCCCCTCTCTGCCTTCCTCTCTTCCACACTCCCTCTCTCTTTCTCCCCCCATCTCCCACAGTCAGTAGCGCCTGTACATCAGGAGGCGTGTTAACGTCTCATCATCTAAAGGGCAGTGACTCAGATGCCAATTTGAGATGCTTATAAAATGTCAAACAGGCCAAACCCTTTCTACACACACACACTGTACTTCCAGGTTCCAATTCAGAGTGTAAGCCTGCGGTACATCAGTATTCATTATGCGTATTAATGTCTCTGCTTCAGAGAAACTAAAAACCGATGTGAGAACAACTAACACCCACCCCCCCCTCACACACTCACACACACACACACAAACCCACACACTCGGTTGCCTTGATCATTAATGCTGCAAATGATTTGCTGCGTTCTTGAGCCGCGCTGGTCACGTGTCTTACACAGGAAGTGAAGGAAGCGTCCTCTCCGCAGAGCTGCCCAAGGCAGGACGAAGCGGCAGACGAGATCAGGTCAGGAAATTTAAAACTCTGTCACCGCCGTAGAGTTAAGCAACGGTTACGTACACTAGAGCTCCAGAATGAACACGCAGTTCAGTAATCTGTGCAGGGTATCCATCCACCAAATGTTCAGCCAAGTACATTTGGCTGCCCGCCTACATAGCTTGAGGTCTTGGAGAAATGCCTGCAGAGAAGAACCAACTCTGAACATGGTTCCTCAAGCAGTTCCAGTCAACAAAACCAGCCAGAGATACAAGACCAGAAATTGACAAATGTTTTTTTTTTTATCATAACACGTTGCTTGTGTGTGTGTGTTTGTGGTTTATCCACGTCTATATATGCACATGTAGCATGTGGGGAACAGATGTCCACGCAGAGATAGAAAAACCAAGTGTCCGCACAAGTGTTTTTGGATGCTGTACTACGAAAAATGCAATTTCCAGCTTAGTGGTTAGGTTTAGTGTAAAACAAGGGACAGTGTTGGAATTGTGGTTAGTCGTTATGAGTGTTAGGGTTTAGGGTTAGGGAACATGGTTTTCTGGATTTATAGTCCTCATAAGGATAGGAAAACAATGCTCTTTGTGTGTGTGTTTGCATGTATTGACAGATAAAGGCCACACAGACAAGCTAAAACATCATAATAGTGTAGCTCAACTTGCAGTGTGTGTAGTGGGCCAAATGGCAATAGGGTTCCCTACTTTCCCTAAACAAAGGTAGTGCCCTACATAGGGGAAAGGGTGCCATTTGAAATTCAGACACGTTTGTTTAGGAATTAATTAATTCTTCAGATGACCTTTAGGAGCGCCGGGAAAGTTTACATTCTTCCAGCAGCACGTGAGACCGATGAGAGCTCTGGAAGTCAAAGGATGTTTGCGACGGCGCCGTAAGACTGAAACGACGAGGACGAACACCACGGAGCATTACGGAAAGGCAACATCTTTTGTTTTATCGACATCAGTCGGCAGTCTTTTCATGGGATTTAGTGTCAAGCACAAACTCCGCCGACACAGAATAAAGATGTATATCTACATCATGCTTTTACTGCATTAAATCATTAAGCATCATCTGAATAATTAATGATCTAAATAGATCGCATGCAGTTTAAAAACAAATGAAAGAAAAACAGAACACGAGACAGATATGCTATATAAATATACAAATATGCTAAATATTCAATGTATGTCACCAAGTTTCCGTTACTCAAAACATTTTTTAAAGAGATGTAAAGTTAGTTTTATAGTGGACATTCAGTGGATATTCGTATTCTCTTGACAATATTAAAATTAAAGAAAAATTTAAGAAAAAAAAGAAAAATTCAATAGCTCCTAAAATAAACAGGTGCCATGAACTAGTATCCAAGTTTTTCATATTTTGAAAAGTCAATAGCTCTCGAAATAAGTGTTGTAAAAATACAAAACATACACATTCTGAATCGGGGAAGGATACACACAGCTTTTGTTTTTGTTTACACTTTAAAATGTAATAGAAAAATAGCTAACTCAACAGCACCTACAGAATGCCATGACTATATAAGAGGCATAATATGAATTGAGGAAGGATGGACTACAAACCACAGCTTTTAGTTTTTCAAGAATTTTTATTACAGAATTTGTCCAAAAATCTATATTGAGTTAAAGCCAAGAATTTGTAGTCCATCCTCTCAGTCCAATTCAGATTATGCACTTTTCATAGTCATGGCTCGCTGCTTGACTTCATAGCCACCGAATTTCCATTATAAAACTAACTTTATTAAGGTGTCCACAACTGATGTGGGAATTGCAGGATTGCCGCTGCACTTTCATCCGTTGTAAAACATGTTTGAAAGTCAGTTATTTCCGTAAATACAATTTCCAATGTCTAAAACTTTGAAAAACATTAATTATGTATTCTACATAAAGTTCGAAGCCAAATCGACTTACTTCTGCAGACATGACACTGCATCGCCACGAACAACTTTAGCATGTCTTATGATTTCCGCTTCAGCGCAATTTCCACATTTCAGCTTGTACCCAAGACACTTAAGATTTTTATATATTATTGACCTACCCGTGAAACTGATATACTGTGCCTTTTATGCTTTCATTCTTGTATGAATAGTGTTTATGTTCAAATCCAACGGCGTTGCCTTTACCATGTCGTTCGAGAGTGATGATCCTCTCTTGTTTGCGTAAACCCGACGGGGAAGTCGTACGCTTCTCTCCAATCCGGGGCCTTAGTAGTGATGTAATATTTCCAGATGTGCGACATGTCCAAGTTTAGGAACAGCTGGTGTGGTCTATGAAGGCGTTTGGGCTACTGGTGAGATGAGCACAGAACCGACATGTTGACTCCGGAGAAGTAATTTTATGATTTACTCAACAGACATGGAGAGCATGACATACACAATTATTTTACAGAACTAAAGGTTATGAATTCCCTGTCCACATAGAAAAACAAGGGGGGCGGGGACAAACATTTATGGAAGTAGATCGTTATTTTTATTGCACCCAGTTTCCACATCGGAACCACAACGGTAACAGTCGGTAACTCATTAAAAATAAGTCACGAGCCAGCCTTGATTCTCACTAACCGTCTACATTAAGTGGTGCACCAATGTCTAACTATCTGGTGCACCAAATCTAACTGGAATTTCCCAAAAAACACAAGTCCAATTCACCAACCGATCAACTGTCTAATAAACATTCAAACCAACCAATCAACTATTAAACAACCATTTAACTGTATAATGAAACAACCAGTCAACCAACCAACTGTTCAATCAATCAACGATCTAATCAACCAAACAATCAACTATCTAATCAATAAGTCAATCAATCAACTATACAACAAATCAAATCAACCATCCAATCAATTAATAATTTAATTTAATTTAAGTTTATTAATTGTATTTACTTACGACTTGATCATATTACAGGCACAACAGGGTGGGAGGCAGTCAGGAGAACCAAGGCGTGGCCAGGTGTATGACTCCTCCCCTCCATTAGCCAATCCTACTCAGCACATTGAGGCGAACGGCAAACACCCCCACCGTGTCAACTATTTCAGAAAAACATGAAAACTGGACATTTACAACAAAGAAATGGCAATGAAACTGAAGACTGACATGAACATTCCAGGAATTTCCTTTTTAAATCCAAACCTCACAAATGTGTTTACTTTGTCTCAATGACGATCAGCACAATGAAGATGAGTAACTGTTACCATGGTAAGATGACGCGAATCGCTGAAATGAACCAAAGCAAAACTATACTTGGTGGCCAAAAACGTTTAAAATAGGCTAAACAGAATGTCACTAACGCCTGACATAATGAATGACTGCCACTAGGGGGCAGTGCAGGCAAGAGAAACCCTTGCTGGGTGTCTACAACTCACACTGTAAGAAAAGGCTTTTCTGCGGAAACAAATATCAGTTCAACAGATATGATGGTAATCCATGAAAGTCATTTCTGGTAACTGTGAGCGGGGAGATTCCAGCCATCTTCTTTGCTTTCTCTTGAGTTGAGACCAACTACATTTTTAACCAAACTCAATCTGTGGTAAAAACTATTCAATAGGTTCTGGAATATAACTGTATACTTTGCCTTAAACATAACTTCTAATGGTTTACTGATGTCCTTTTTAAATAATTTGCCGTCATTTTAGGGATTTAGCTTTTATTACCTGCATATAGTGGCAGGAGGTATACTGCCTGATGGAATGCTTCGTCTCCCACCAACTCTGTGTGGCGAATTCACCTCGTTTTCCCACTCAGGGAAAAACAACCAAATCCTCCTTCAGGGCATAACAGATAGCCTCGCATACTTCCGTGATGAAATGTTGGGTCCAAGCTGTGTATAAGCTTTGTACTAGCGTCGCAGCTCTCTGCGGTACTTCCGAAGATAATTAAAATGTCTTCCATCTTCGCATCAGAATCAAAATCAGCTTTATTACCAAGTAGGTTTACCCATACAAGGAATTTGCTTTGGTACTATGGAGCATGACAGTAAACACAGTAAGTGGTATTAGGTACAAATAAAAATAACACAGTAAATATAAATGTGCAAACATTTACTGTATAAGTAGCATTGGTTGAATACGGGTAAACGTCTTTTGTTTATTTTCCAACTCCAGCTCATTAATTGCATTTTAATTTCTGTTTCTGAAGCAAAACAGCTCACAATTGACAGACCAATAGTGGTAGCCAACTGACTATGGTGAGCTAGCTTGTAAACAAAACTAGATCAGAAGTTCAAAGGTAGGAATCCCTTTCCTGATAGCTACCAGAAATACTGATTGTCATGCCTAGTGGATACATCGTTTGTTAATCTCCCACATTGATCTACTGGGCGTGTAATACGTTGTTTAGATGAGCATCATTTGCAAGTAGAATTGCTATCGCAGATATGGTGTAAGACGACAGAGTCCTTAACGATGTCGCATAATTAGGTTCATTCTTAGTACACCTTTGTTTCATTGGACACCTTACGTTTGCGACTGAAAATGGCAGAGGGGTTGGCCAGGCGGCCATCTTTGTGACCTTAGTGTGAACCCTGTGTGTTTTCTCCTCCGTCCCAGATTACCGTGTTGCTGTCCCCAGGGCTCTAACAACTCCCAGCGTCCTCCTCTTCACTTCAAAGGCTGAGAATATAGGCCTGTTTTACATAATCGGGGGGAGGGGGGGCTGAGGGAGAGGGGGAGGAAAAGAGAGGGATGCAGTGGAGGAGGGAGAGGAGGAGGAAGAGAGCAGCTTTTAGCTAGAGAAGCAAGAATACATTGGTGATTCTTCCAGATGTAATCATTAAAGCACCATCCATAACACATGGCATTGAGGGGTAGCTGAACAGCCATTGTGAAGGGGAGACACAGAAAGAGGAAGGGAGGGAATGTGGGGGGGTAGAGAGAGGGAAGGAGGTAGGGTAGAGAGGGAGGTAGATGGAAGGAGGGAAGGTGGGTGATAACGTGGGAAGGAGGTAGAGGAGAGGAGGGATGAACGATGAGAGAGAGATGGAAGGAGACAGAGAGGTGGAGGAGAAAGGGGAAAGAGAAGAGGGAGGAGTCAGCCGGAAGGTCTGATAACAGAAAACATGAAGCAGGCGGTCAAAAAGTTCCTGCTGAAGTTTTAATGAGCGACCCTGAAAGTAAAAGGTTGTGTTGAGTTTATTGGAGTCTCCATGTTACATTGGCAATTTCTGCAATGGCTTCGGTGCTCCATGACGCTCCCGTTTGTCACGACAGCGAGATCGCTGGGATGAGTCAGACTTCATGCTTCAGCGCTGGAGTGACACAGAGATGCGTGCTGGCACATCTCCTCCACCCACTCCACGCCACAACTGGACCTCCACCCCCTCCACACTGACCACGGAGAGGGTGAAGCACCATGCGTGTGGCCCCGGGAAGAAATGGGACCTGGGACTAGCGGCCGAATCGTTACAGCTCCTGGAGACCATCATCTCTCACGATGCTGGTAGGTGGAATCCTCCAGCTGGCAGGTGAAACCAGTCTTTCGATCGGTCCCTGGCGAGGTCCCAAAATGAGGCTGGTGTGTAGGTCGGGGAAAGATGATGTCACAAATAATCAAGTTGGTGAAGATGGAAGGTGGTACATCTGACACGTACAGCCATAGATGACACGTACAGCCATAGATGTACAGCCATAGATGACACGTACAGCCATAGATGTACAGCCATAGATGACACGTACAGCCATAGATGTACAGCCATAGATGGCACATACAGCCATAGATGACACGTACAGCCATAGATGTACAGCCATAGATGGCACATACAGCCATAGATGTATAGCCATAGATGACATGTACAGCCATAGATGTACAGCCATAGATGACACATACAGCCATAGATGTATAGCCATAGATGACACGTACAGCCATAGATGTACAGCCATAGATGGCACATACAGCCATAGATGTACAGCCATAGATGACACGTACAGTCATAGATGTACAGCCATAGATGACACATACAGCCATAGATGTATAGCCATAGATGACATGTACAGCCATAGATGTTCATTTGACTATTTTATGCTTTTGCTTTAATGAAGAATAATGGAAATGTCTTTGTGAGTTAAATGGTGTTTAGGTCTGAACCCAAGTGGTGACCCAGACATCTGTTTTCCTCTCCGGTGATGGTTTGGACACAGACAGGATAACAGTTGGAAATTCGCCACAAGTTACACTTTCCCGGTGCGTTCCTGCTTGCCCTTTACCTCTCTGATGCCACCGGAGGCCTTGCCGACCGTGACTCCCCCGGTTAAGGTGTTTGAGTGTCTCATCGGAGTCCTCTCTTTGCCTCGCTAAGACAACCGTGCTTCTAAGACAACCTATAGCTTCTCTCATGAACAGGACCCAACTTAGGGCAGACCTTTTGCTATGATGTCTTTATGTGTGACTTGGTTAATAGAGCATGATGTGGTTCTGGGTCCTAGGCTTGGGGACTGTCTGGAAGACCCACTATGGTTCTGGGTCCTAGGCTTGGGGACTGTCTGGAAGACCCACTGTGGTTCTGGGTCCTAGGCTTGGGGACTGTCTGGAAGACCCACTATGGTTCTGGGTCCTAGGCTTGGGGACTGTCTGGAAGACCCACTATGGTTCTGGGTCCTAGGCTTGGGGACTGTCTGGAAGACCCACTGTGGTTCTGGGTCCTAGGCTTGGGGACTGTCTGGAAGACCCACTGTGGTTCTGGGT
>JACXGK010012443.1:0-14319 GCA_016801125.1 Novumbra hubbsi | reverse complement strand
CACCAAGACAACCCTACAACACCCAAAACCGCATCATACACCAACAAAACTCTTACCACACACCACCATCAAACCCTACTACACATCAACACAACTACTACTACACGTAAACGCAAACCCTACTACACACCAACTAAAAACCTACTAGATACCAACACAACTCCTACTACACAACAACACAACCCCTACTACACACCATCTCAACTCTTTCTATACACCAAAACAAACCCTACTAACATCTGACATCATGCTCACTGTGGCCCCAATACCAATAACATAGAAAAGGGTCACTAAATGGCTCTATCGCCATGGCAGCCAAGATTGAATCTTCCATTGGAGGAAAGGGCTGTTGTGCTCTGGATGAGGGAAATGACCAGTGTACAGAAGAGAGGCTTAGCTTACTACTGCAGGTTACGGATTAAGGAGTACTGCAGTCACCTCCACACTTCCTCAAAATTGCAGCTGTCGCAATCAATCAAGCGAGCAGAGAGAAGTTTAAATGAATCCTGTGAAGAAGTGATTACTTTTTCTTGTGAATGAGTTTTTACTGATGATGTCAGGTGAACCATATGAGTATAGAGGCAACAGACACCACAACACACAACAGACAACGCATTACAGACACACCACACAACAGACACACACACCACTACCAACACCACACTACCGACACCACACTACAGACACCACACCACAGGCACACACCACACTACAGACACCACACCACAGACACACACCCCACTACCAAAACCACACTACAGACACCACACCACAGGCACACACCACACTACCAACACAACACTACAGACACCACACCACAGACACACACCCCACTACCGACACCACACCAAAGACACCACAGGCACACACCACACTACCGACACCACACTACAGACACCACACCACAGACACACACCCCACTACAGACACCACACTACAGACACCACACCACAGGCACACACCACACTACAGACACCACACCACAGACACACACCCCACTACCGACACCACACCAAAGACACCACAGGCACACACCACACTGAACATGTTTGTCACGTATTGTAGGGTTTCAGCATTCTCTCTCCATCTCCCGCTTATCTTCTCTCTGTGTCTCCCTAATTCCCTCACTGTTTCTCTCCGTTTTATCCTTGCCTCCCTGTCTACTGTATGTCGGATCTAAGATGGGCAGCATGGCCTTTGGGGCAGCCACACATAGGGACGACTAACATTTACCTCACCGTAGCCCACAAAACCTGACATTTGCAGATGTTTTCTTCAGGGTGTTCTGATGTGTAGTCAACGGGGAGCCTGTCTGACTATCAGACCCATGGGAGAGCTGGCTCACTTCAGACGAGAGGTGTGTTCTACAGCGGTCGGAGAGGAGAAGAGATCTGCCATCCATCAGAAAATTAGCACCGAGAATGTTCTGGAGAAGTTTGGGAAATAGCTTTCAGAGGAAAACTGCCGCGTCTGGTTTCCTTAGTTCTTCAAGCAGAAAGGAAGACTACGGAAATACTTAAAGGGCCTCTACTCCTATCGCCTCTCTCTACATCTCTCCCTCTCTCGCTCCATACGGCCCTCTGAGGCTGAAGCTATAATCCTGACCATCCAGAATGTGCTGCCTCAGAGTCTAGAAGAAGCAGCCGACAGCAGGGCTCCAGGCTAATCCAGCTAGCAGCCAGACCACTGAGTCTCCAGGAAGGACATGAGAATTACCACTGTCACGTCCTGGCACAGCCGGCTGGAGATCCAACGCCCTCTCTCCTTAGTTTGGATCACATACACTTGTTTTGTTGTTTATCTCCCTCACCTGTTTTCCATCATCAGGGACCCTCTTTAAGTCCCTGCTTCCCCATTTTATCCTGTGGGTCTTTGAGACATACAGTGAAAGATAAAGACAGGGACAGACAGTGAGAGACAAAGACAGTGAGAGACAAACAGTGAGAGACAAAGACAGTGAGAGACAGACAGGGAGAGCCAGACAGAGAGAGACAGACAGTGAGAGACAAAGACTGTGAGAGACAAAGAGAGTGAGAGACAGACAGGGAGAGACAGACAGAGAAAGACAGACAGGGAGAGACAGACAGAGAAAGACAGACAGGGAGAGACAGACAGGGAGAGACAGGGAGAGAAAGACAGACAGTGAGAGACAGACAGGGAGAGACAGACAGAGAAAGACAGACAGGGAGAGACAGACAGAGAGAGACAGACAGGGAGAGACAAAGACAGTGAGAGACAGACAGGGAGAGACAAAGACAGTGAGAGACAGACAGGGAGAGACAAAGATAGTGAGAGACAGACAGTAAGAGACAAAGACAGTGAGAGACAGACAGGGAGAGACAAAGATAGTGAGAGACAGACAGTAAGAGACAAAGACAGTGAGAGACAGACAGTGAGAGACAGACAGGGAGAGACAGACAGAGAAAGACAGACAGGGAGAGACAAAGAGAAAGTGTATGTAAGGAAGTATTATAATACAGGAGTGGCTTACAGGAAAACCAAAAGTTAGAAAGAGAGAGAAAAGAGAGAGAGAAACTGAGAAAAAGAAAGGAGCAGATAAAGAAGTGGGCCAGTAAGGAGGCTGGGTCAGATTCTGAGGGAACAGCGGAAAAAGACAGAAGTGATAAAATACAGATGAGAAGCAAACAGAGTAGGCTTTAGGCAGACAGGGGAACACAGGCAGAGGGATGATAAGGTAGGAGAGAGAGACAGTTCCTCCACAACCATTTGTTACAGAGTCTCATTAGTGTTTGCGAGGGGGCGGGAAATACAAAAACAGGTGGGAGTCCGGGATATGACAGCAGAACATTTATCTAAGCTGTCAGACTGAATGAAAATAACCTTCTGACCCCACCGCCCCCCAAAAACACACAAACGGCTTTACCTTCCCCCCAGATCATTGCGTCCCTCACATCCTCCATCAAATACTCATCGATCGTGTCCTCCATCAATGGCACTCATCCATCATGTCCATCATCCATGGTATTCATCCATCATGTCACTCATCACTGACACTCATCCATCATGTCCCATATCATAGGTACTCATCCATCATGTCCCTCATCACTAACTCTCATCCATCATGTCCATTACCACTAGTACTCATCCATCATGTCCCTCATCACTGACACTCATCCACCATGTCCCTCATTACAGATACTCTTCTAGCATGGCCCTCGTCAGAGGCCTTCATCCATTATGGCCCTCATCATGATGACTGCCTTAAGTACTGCTTAAGACACTCATCCATCATGTCTTTCACACATTTATCCATCTTATTCATCTGCTGCCTTCCAAATAACTATACTGACATAGATGCAGTGGAATATTATAAACTGGCCCTTAGACATCTCTGCCCCTGTCCTTTTAAGCTCTTTCTAAAAAATCATTTTCCCTACTGGGACTGTTTGTACAGTAGGCCCCGTCCCCTACATGAAATTCCAGAGTCACTCCAAAAGACTTTTGGGGCTGGCTAGCCCAATCCCAGCAAATGTTTCAATCCCTCTGTTTTAGTATCCAGATAACTGACTAGTGAAATAACTAATTATGGTTAGAATCTCAAAATGTTTCTTGGATGGGAACAATGGTGCCATCCAAATTGAGGTATGATGCCTGCGGTAATTTGTATGAGATCAGGACTGAATCTAAACCACTGAATTCTAAATGTTTAGGAAATGTGCCTTCTATTGTATGTTATTGAGTCTCACCTAAAGGTGACCCTGACTCTGAGATGGCTGACTGGTTTCATGTGATTGCATGGTTCATTTGTTTCTGGTTTGTTCTGTGATTGGTACATTTTTAAATATAAATGAAAGAGAAGTGCCTTTGGTTGGCTCTTGCTTTGCTCTACACTGATACGGTTGTTAGACATCTCCTTTCGGCCTAGTGGTCATTATTTGTTCATGCTACGTTTTGTAACGGTTACCTCTTCATCATCTTATGTATGTAATGCTTAGTATATTTTACGTTCCTTTGACCACGTCAAATGAATCTATTTGAATGTGATTCAATTCCTTAACTTGTCACAGAAATGTTTCGTAACACTTTTCTGTATATTATTTTCTTACATTCAGATAAATTATGATTATGCGCATTTGGTATGAGATATGTCATGTATTATTACGGTATTTTCTTATTTTTCTATATTGTTTTCCAGAGATAAAAAACACGTATGGTACTTTCTTACACATTTTAAACCATTAGTTACAAAGTGTCCCTCGAGGAGCCATAAAAAACATGTCATCACTATTTAGTCAGTGAACCATCAAATCAAATATTATGCATTGCATCCAAACAGGAGATGAATATCCATACTTTAGTATAAGCATCTAAAAAACAAGTATTGAAAGTATATTTAGAATTTTGTTATGTCACTTATATTATGCAAGGATTCGTTGAAAAATTCAACACATTTATGACTATAGGGGCAGAAAAGATGAGAAGTGATGAGTAGAGGATTTGTTTTTATCATGGAAGCCCCCCCAAAAAGTCCCAAGGAACAAACGGAGTTCAACAAATACAGTTCTCTGGATGGAGCTGAGCGGTTACATGACTCAAAAAGAAATGATGAATGGTGAAGTACTCTGTAAGGAGTTAAATGGGTACATTACTCTGCAAGGAGCTGAATAGGTACAGCACTCTAGAGGAGCTGAATGTGCACATTACTCTTCAAGGATATGAATGGATACAGTACTCTGGAAACAGTGAAATGGGTACATTACTGTAGAGGAGCTGAATGGGTTCATTACTCTGGAAATAGCAGAATTGGGACAGTACTCTAAAAGAAGCTGAATGGGATCTACCTGTCAGACAACATGGAATTGTTTCAGTTCTCAAGAAGCCGTCCATCAAACTACCTACCTCTGACATTAGCAAGCATCTTCTAAGCAGAGATGGGCACTTTACTGTAACGGAGGCCAGGATACAGTAGATCCAATTTTAAACTCAGCTGTTGAAACTCCACAGCAAGTTCACAAAGAGAACAGAACGTTGAAACAGGAAGACCTTGTAACTGTTAGAGGTTGAAAACGTAAGTATGTCTGTTTGAGGAAAATAACTAAACCTTAAAATAGCTAAACCTTAGGGGGAAAAAAATGATATGGTTCTACTTAGCTTTCCACCATTAAAGCTCTGCCTCTGCTGGCAAGGTTTTTAAATGTAAACAGAATGTAAGCGTTGATAGCAGGAAGTGCTTTGAAACCGAGTGGAAGTACCCTGTATTAGACCCAATGTCCTTCTTCAACCTATAAGTTGGTGTTTAAAGAGGGCTGTAAAAATGGGTTTTAAAATAAGAAGCTAAATCCATACAGAAGGTTTATACATAAATGTAAATAATAATAATGTTTGTTTTTTTGTTGCAGGAACATTGATTCATGACCCTGGAATTACCCCATAATTAAACCTTTATTAAAATAAAGTCATGTGCGTTGTCGTTCTCTGCATTTGGGGAGTATAAAAGTAAACGTAACTTTCACTCTTTTTAAAATAGTTAGAGATGTGTTACACCAGTAGTTTTACTACTATTTGTTATTATAGTTTCAGTACTTCTACTGGAGTTAGTTACTTCTCTTTATATAAAATATTCATGCTTCACTGGATACTGTTGGATATTTCCACTTCCTCATTTAAAAGCTTGTCAACCAATCTTGCCCCCTCCCTTTCTCCCTCTCCTACTCTCACATGCACTTTAGTTGCTCACTTGACTCAGGAGACATTCTTTGTTCACTCTATAGACTTCACACCCTCAACCCTCTCTTAACATCCACTGATTCTTGACCTCTCTCAGGTGAGTTCACTCTTTCTCTCTCTTTGTCACTCTCTCTCCCTCTGTCACTCTGTCTCTCTCTCTATATGTGTGTGTGTCTTTGTCTCTCTCAGTAGTTAGTCATCATCCCCTGTCATCTCCCACTGGCAGTGAAAACATTCACAAATGGCTTGTTTACTGTCTGTAGATGACCCTCCCTATAGTTAGAAAGCCCCCCACCCCCCACCCCACTGTCATCCTCCTGCCCCTTAGACGACCCCCCACCCAACTCTGAATCACCTCATGGATAACAGTAGCAGGTTGGAGATCTACAGGGCATAAAGCTGTCATCCAGCCCAGGGCACCACAAGGCTGACGACCCTCCCCTTCCCCTTATAAAATCACTTCGTACTGCTGAAGTCCCTCTAAGCCCTGATGATGGACATCTTATGGTAACCTATTACCCTGTAGTCCTCTCTCCTCCTTCCCTCAGTTAAAACCTCTCAAAACCGTAGTCCTCTCTCCTCCTTCCCTCAGTTAAAACCTCTCAACACCGTAGTCCTCTCTCCTCCTTCCCTCAGTTAAAACCTCTCAACACCGTAGTCCTCTCTCCTCCTTCCCTCAGTTAAAACCTCTCAACACCGTAGTCCTCTCTCCTCCTTCCCTCAGTTAAAACCTCTCAACACCGTAGTCCTCTCTCCTCCTTCTCTCAGTTAAAAACACTAGTCTACCTATCTGTCATCCCTCCATCTTTGACTCATCCCCCTTGCATCTGCATCCTGTCCTTATGATTAGGTTTGTTTGCTGACTGCGGTACCCAGACGGTTTCTAGAACTAGAACCCGGATGTCTTCCCTTAACCGATTCAAACGCCTGTCCGGTGATGGGAGGAGCTCCTAATCTCTCTTGTTCTCTCTCATTTTCTCTTTCTTTCATGTCCTGTCTTTCATCCTCTCTTAGTGACAAGTCAGTAAGTAGCTTCCAGTAGGTTGTCTCCTGCAAAAATGCACATTGGAATTGGACTGTCACTGGATTTAGAGTCAAGTGTCTGGTGAGTAAGACTGATCAGTAGACAGATAGACAGGCAGGGGGATAAATGGACAGACGCAAACACAGTCAATCCAGAATCACCGCAATGGAACTCAGTCTCCTAAGGAGCTGTGGCCACTCCACAACTTTTGAAACCCAAGATCTCTTTTCCATTGAAAATGAGAGCTGAGATCTACCATTGAAAAAAACACTAGAAATATAAAATGTCATCTTTACATTTATTTTCATATAAAAACAGTCAACATCGTTTCTGTCTGTACGCATGAACATTGACAGATTTAATACAAAAACGACCCGACAGAGAGAGAAAGTGCCAAAATATGACCTAGCAGCACACACACCCACGAGCCCGGCACACACAAGCAAAAGTATTGCATTCTAACAAAGCATTAGCAAATACAGCACCATAACTATGTTCAGTAACAGATTCATCTCTAAAATAGCATGTCTAAAAAGAATTATGATAATTTCCCGGTACTAAATAAATATATATGTGAGATTATAGTAGTGTAGCTTGCCGAAGTAATCTACTTGGTGATCTACTAGAAATGCCTTGAAGATCAACCAGTCGTTGACAACTCATTTAGATCTCCCTCTCTCCCTGTCTCTCTCCATCTCTCACTCTCTCTCCCTGTCTCTCTCTATGACTCGCTATCTCTGACTCTTATCTCTCTCTGACTCTCTCTCTCTCTCAGTCTCTCTCTCTGTCTCTCTCTCTGTCTCTCTCTCACTGTCTCACTCTGATTCTCTCTAGCCAGAAGAGACAGGAGGAAATGGGTGTTGTTTTGGTAATAAGTGGTGTGGAAAAACACAGACCTCCTTGTCTTCCCAATTAATAAGTGATTTATGTGTGTGTTTCGGTGTAAGTGTTGGGCGAAAACGCAAAAACACATAATCCCTTTATTAGTTGCCCAGTTCTATTCAGTGAGGAAATCGAATAAGACGCATAAATAAATAATAGGTTAATCTGCGGAGGCTTGCCTGACTAATTAACACAAATGTTATATTTTCTAAAAGCAGGAGATAGAAGAAGGGAACATGGTGCCAACACACACACCCAGCCACATGTACACACACACACAGCCATGTATACACACACCCAGCCACATATACACACACACACAGCCATGTATACACACACACAGCAATGTATACACACACACAGCCCAGACTGGGAAATAATATAATCCAGAGAGCGCACAGACAAGACCCAATAAGAGACAGGCATACAGCGAGACAGAGACAGACAGATTTGGCAGGATGGTAGACAGGCAGATAGACAGGTTGGCAGACAGACTAGCACACAGACAGGTTGGTAGACAGACAGGTTGGCAGGTTCATATCTCCAGGCAGACCAGATGCTGGTCCTGCTCCTCTATGCCTGACTGGCTTAATGGGCCCCTGTACAGGTGTGACATCATCATAAGGGCTCCACATTACTGTCCAATATTGAACCTGGAGGGTAATGCTGCATTACTATCAGATGATTATGAACCTGGTAGACCCGCCTACTACCACCTGTCTAGGTAGTGTCTTCCAACTATTGGGATGTAATGGACTATGGAAAGAAGCTCAAACTGAAAGAACGAAAGTAAAACAGAACGATGAAAAAAGACAGAGATAAAATGAGAGATAGGAAGTGCCAGTAAGGCTGAGAGACCTCTCTTGGCTCCGTGACGTCTCCTTGGCAACGGAAGTGGAGAGCCAATCGTAATGGCTCGCATGGCAAAAGATCAGGGCACCCTCTGTCCCCCTTCACACAACGTATCTAACGGACACACGTTATTAGCCTTGTCCTAACAAACATGTGTCGACATGAAGTTTACATGGGCTCCACACACAACGAGTCTCAAGTAAACACACCTCCAATTCCACAGAACCTGGTCCTCAGAGCGAGTACTGGGTCCACACCACTTTCTAGCACAACAGCATGTAATCCTTATTTCAACATGTGTAGCCAGGAAGCTTGTATAGACAAGCACTCTATTTGGTTAACGAGGGGAACAGCCCTGAACGTATCACAGCTGAAGAAGCAAGTCGTCTCTTTAAAAACAAATAGCAATATTTGCTGATATTGGGCCACGGAAAACCTTTAGAATTGTATGTGGAGATGATTTAGAACACTTATTTGGCGTGTTTGATCCACTGAACCCTAATTCGTTTCCTGACCATAACCTCAATAACCTAATATTTATGCCCAAACTCAATCTTCCCCTATTGCTTTCCCCTAAAACTAACCCTAACCTTAAACTACAATTTTTTAAACTAGCCCTAATCATAGGTTTTAGACAAAATATAACATCCTAACAAAAACTAACACAATAACCACAATTATGTTGTGTTATTAGGCCCGTAGCACACAAATGCATGTAGACACACACATACACACACAGACACTACTTTCACGAGAAATCTAAATGGCCAAAGATCCCTAAGGCACATCTAACACTGAGGTTTTCCCAGCAGCAGAGCACTGGAAGCGAAGAGTCAGTTGGCATCAGAGTTACCCGACTGCAATGACAGAAACACTCTCACCAAAACACTCCCGGTTAAAGTAGCAGATGTCTCCGAGTAAACACCAACACGTTTAACACACAGAAGCACGGCCACGGACGGACATACAAGCAGAACGGAAGCACGCGGTCTAGTGGACGACACATGAAGGACGCGTGGAAAGGGAGGGGAAGGGGTCACTTATTGCCCACCTGAGGGGTCCTCAACATCCTCCATCTCTGAGCCCTCTCTCCTCCTACTCCAGGCCATTCCGTCACCCCATCCAGCTCCGTCTTCCTCCCGGCTCAGTCACACCCCACACAGTGACTGAGAACCGGAGAGGGGAAGACTTAGAGGGAGGAGGGAGGGCACTGGGAGGGGAGGAAGGTACAGACCAGGACAGAGAGCGAGGGAGAGAGAGAAAGATGAGTGAGAGGTAGGAATGGAGAGTAAGGAGAGAGAGACAAGAGAGAGTGAGACACAGAGAAAAGAGAGAGAGCGCGAGAGACAGAGAGGGAAGAGAGAGAAGAGTGTGACAGAGAGAATAGAGAGAGAAAAAGGGAGAGACAGAGAGAAAAGAGAGAGAAGAGAGAGTGAGACAGAGAAAAGAGAGAGAGAGCGAGAGACAGAGAGGGAAGAGAGAGTGAGAACGAGTTAGAGAGAGCGAGAGACGAGCGACAGTGTGAGAGAGAGAAAAGAGAGGGAGCGAGAGAAAGGCAGAGACAGAGAGAAGAGAGTGAGGAGAGATGAGAGACAGAGAGAGAACAAACCCCAGTGGGTGAGCTGGCTGAGTTGCCACTTCCTGACATTGTCTCAGTGCCTCTCTGTCTGCTTGCGTGTCCCTTACTGTCCATCTCTTCTATTAAGCACAATTCAGTGGTTCTGCCCAGTTATAAGACCTGGCAAACGAACAGGAAGAGGATTTGTGTGTTTTCTATGTTCCCAGAGCCCTTCTCAGACTGAGCCGGTTTACACTACATTTCACAAGATATATTAAAGAAGATTTGAAGACGCTTGTTTATTTTGTTGTGTAAACTTTAAGATTTCGGTAGCTTATCGGCATCAAGAGTCCGAGCGGTGCACGCGCATATCGCTCGATTCTCCCACAATTGACGGCTACAAGCCTAGATGGTTTGTCTTAAACATGCCAGTGTACATTCAAACGCTTTAATTATGATGCAATTTTATCCTCTCTCTCTCTCTCTCTCTCTCGTAACGTAAACAAGCCCCAACTTAAGACATTGGGTCATGTGGACTGTGTACAGAATGTGTGTGTGTGGACTGCGTGCTTTATAAAGAATGTGTGTGTGACTACGGTTCTGTCAGGCAGGCAAAGCCACAGATCACTGGCGCTCCATGACGCTCGCGTGTCCTACCTCATCCGTGTTTTCTGTTATGCCAGCAACACCTCCGCTCCCCACTTGCACAGCCCATCCTCTCCTCATCCTCCTCTCCGTCTGTCTCTCCTCATCCAGTCCTCATCCTCTCAACCCCCTCCCCTCACTCCATCTGCCTCTGCCCCACCTCTCTCCATATCTCCTACCTTTTTTTCCTCACCCCCTCATCTCCACCCTCAATTCTATCGGTCCCTTATTTTCTATCTTCTCTGCGTATTTCTCGGCCTCTGTTGTTTGCTGCTGCAGTTTTACAGTCTTTGTATTTAATAAAGCTTTGAATCTATATCCACGTAGGCTCCCAGAGGAAATCGTAAAGATATCCCATCTCTCTACCCTCCATTCATTCCATCCAATAACACAGAAATACAATCATGAGAGGGTTCTGGGTCTAGTAGACACTGCTGGACCACAGCCTTAAAGCCCATTGCCAAACCTATTCCATCACATCATGGTCCAGATAAACCTGGCCAATTAGGTCAGGAGGGTGTGTCTGTATATGTGTAGGAGGGTGTGTCTGTATATGTGTATGTAATTAACACCACTGAGTCTAAGCCTATAAACCTTCTCTGCGGCCTTAACATAGAGACTTGTCTGTACAATGGCCAGTGTGTGTGTGTGTGTGTGTTTGTGTATCCCATCAGTACCCGTCCGGGGGCAGGGATCTGCTTTGCTCACTGTTTCATGGAAGATTATGATGCTGTTTAATGAATGTGTCAAAATGAGTTTTTCTAATCCTGAGACGGAGGACCAGGGAGACCAGAGACACCAGGGAGACCAGGAGGACCAGGGAGACCAGAGACACCAGGGAGACAAGAGAGACCAGGGAGACCAGGAGGACCAGGGAGACCAGGAGGACCAGGGAGACCAGAGACACCAGGGAGACCAGGAGGACCAGGGAGACCAGAGACACCAGGGAGACCAGAGACACCAGGGAGACAAGAGAGACCAGGGAGACCAGGAGGACCAGGGAGACCAGGAGGACCAGGGAGACCAGAGACACCAGGGAGACAAGAGAGACCAGGGAGACCAGGAGGACCAGGGAGACCAGGAGGACCAGGGAGACCAGAGACACCAGGGAGACCAGGAGGACCAGTGGACTAAAGTGGACTAAAGTATCCCGTCAGTCGTTCATTTAGCCAGGCATTTAGCCAGCCCGTCGGTCGGCCGGCCTCCCAACTTGGTAGTGACCAGAGGACTCAGCTGTTGATCCCATTATGTTGCTAATTTAACCAGTCAATCGGACACCATGGTATCGACCATAGATAGCACACAGTCAGTCAACCAGTCAGCATGGTGTTAAACAGAAAGGGACACAGTCAGTAACTCTGCCAGTCAGTCAGTCAACCAGTCAGCATGGTATCCCAGTTCACACATTTATTCATGACACTTCCGATGCCGGGAGAGTCTTTTTTAAGTCCTCCAAAAAGAAAGAATATCTGGAAGGGCAAGCCTGATAAAATCAAAATGACATATGTATATAATGAATATCAAATGGATGAGGTCAAACTTATAAATACGTTTCTGGAATGGCCAAGTCAAAGCAGTATCTTAATCCTATTGAGATGCTGTGGGGTGAAGAAGAAACCCCTCAAACATCACACAGCTAAAGAAAACTCTGCATAGAGGAGTGGGAAAAACTTTCTTCCAGACTATGTCATAGACTGGTAGTAATAGGAGACGTCTTATTGAGGTTTCAGCCAAAAGGGGCAATATCAGCTATAATGGTTCTAACTTTTCTTTTCTTTAAAGGTAAATTCTTTGGTGTGAGATTATTAATTGAGTGTGAGAATATGCATTCGAAAAAAAGAAAATGTGGGGGGTGCAAAAACTATGGTAATAGTTACGGTATTCACCATTGACTTATGATGCTAATAATGACAGTATGTACCATTGACTTATGATGCTAAAAATGACAGTATGTACCTTTGACAAATTATGCTAATAATGACAGTATGTACCATTGACTTATGATGCTAATAATGACAGTATGTACCACTTACTTATGATGCTAATAATTACAGTATTTACCATTGACTTATGATGCTAATAATTACAGTATTTACCATTGACTTATGATGCAAATAATGACAGTATTTACCATTGACTTATGATGCAAATAATGACAGTATTCACCAATGACTTTAGATGCTAATAATGACAGTCAGTCAACCAGTCAGCCTGGTATTGATCAGAGAGAAACACAATCAGTCGACCAGTCAGACATCCACCGTGATTGTGGCCATCAAGGGACCCGGTCAGTCGGTCACCATAGCAGTACAGTATAACACATCCTTTCCTACAGGCTGATAGCCACAAATGGCTTCTGCTGACCAAGCAGGAGAGCTTCCAGAAAGGATCAATGTCAATTACACAACACAGGAAAGCACACACACACACACACTAATGTTTGAGTGCAATGTGCACGCATGTTTAGGTGTAGACAGTTGTAATGTAGCAGAGGTTTTGTGTGCTTTACAACGACAAATGAACACAATAACAAAACGCGTAATCGGGATGCATTTGACAACTCTCTACCCACCAAGCAAATTAACATGTACTAATAAAAACAGATGAGAAATGAATCGTCTTCTCTGACCTTTTAATGATTGTTGTGTGTACAGAGTCAGCTTACAGTAATTGCATTAGTCTCTCTGCGGGTTTACTCACCGGTTTAGGACTCATAATTCAGCAGGCAGCGTGAAAGTGTTGGCTTCAATTCAATCGTCACGGCGCATCAGAGCGCAAAGCACAATTGTAAACAAGCCATGTCTGCAATCCTGATGTGGAGTTGGGATTTGAACTTATTTTTTAAAGGTAGGTGTGGCTTGGCATACAGATCCTATTGTGTAGCGCGGGTGAATGAGCATGTCTATGGAAGTGTGTGTGCCTTTATCATTTATAATCTGGACGCTGTCTCACCCATCGACAGCCCTCCAGGCACCTCATTAGACACTATCTGCCTATTATTGCTTATAACAGCCCATGAAAGTAGACGCAGAAGCAGTTTGTGCCTCATGCAAACTAAGCTCCCTCTTCCTCCCCTCAGCTCCCTCCTCTTCCTCCCCTCAGCTCCCTCCTCTTCCTCTTCTCATCTCCCCCCTCTTCCTTTCCACTTATTACCCTCCTCTTCCTCTCCCCTCATTACTCTCCTCTTCCTCCCCTTATCTCCTTTCTCTTCCTCTCCTCTTCTTCCTCTCTCCTCGTCTCCCTCCTCTTCCTCTCCCATCATCTCTCACACCCCCCCCCCAGCCCTCTCTTCCCTCAGAAGACCTCCCTTTGGGGCTATCTTCCGTTCCCTCCCTTTATCTTGAAACAAGGCATCTGGAAACAGGCCTTCTCTCTGCCTCTCCTCTGTCACATTCAATAATCAATCTGTTTATTCAGCCCTCCTCTCTTCCCGGGGCCTTTCTTCTTCATCCCCTCCATCCTCTCTAGGAGTCCTATCACAATGCTGATCACTGAATCACTTATAGAGTTCCAGCATCCTATCACAATGCTGATCACTGAATCACTTATAGAGTTCCAGCATCCTATCACAATGCTGATCACTGAATCACTTATAGAGTTCCAGCATCCTATCACAATGCTGATCACTGAATCACTTATAGAGTTCCAGCATCCTATCACAATGCTGATC
>JACXGK010012442.1:0-14317 GCA_016801125.1 Novumbra hubbsi | reverse complement strand
AACGTCACAGAAACAGACCCCTGACAAGCAATCTGGCTGTGAAAGCCCGGATGTGCGCAAACTGCTCTTCTCCTTGGTGCCCGCTGCCCGCAAAAGCAGCATGCTGGAGCTGGTGTCCCAATGCAGCGCCTAAACCGCTGCAGCCTGCAATGCTTTCTCCACACACCTCCAGCCCACTCACTCACTCGCTCAGCAACAGCCGACCCACTGCCTGATAGTTAACAGTAGGTCATAGTTTACAAAACGGGTGAACAGCAGATTTTGCACGCCTAGCAGAAGCTTGCAACACGGTTCCTCTCCATTCGTGTTCATTAATACATTCCTTGTGCTTTTTAATGTCTTGGTTTCCACTCTCGCCCACTCTGTCACTTTTGCTTGAAAATGTCTAGTTTGTAAAAAAATTTGGAACATACTTGTTAATGTTTAACATTGATTTCATTTTGAACTGAATACATATAGTGTGCAATTGACCCACTTATTATCACACCTTTAAGTTTATCCTTTATGCAATCTGCTAAGGAACGGGAGAGAACGGGAACTTCATTTGGAACATACAGCATGCCAGACAGCTGTTCTCTCAGGATATCACGGATACACTCCTTCACCACCGCAGGTTTAAACCTGGAAAAGAAACAAATGAATTAGTAAGATAAATAGGGAAACACAATAACAGTTAAGATTGATAGGACTACAAAATAACAATTAAGATAGATAGGATACAGATACAGTTAAATAGAACAGGCGTCAAATGATGTCAAAAAATGTATCATAGGTCCGGAGAAACAGACTTCTGCGTCATTCTAGCAAGCAGCAATACCCACCATCTCTGATCATTCCGAAGTGATTTCAGGATGAAAACAAACAGTTGGCCTCCCTGGATCCATATTTAATCCATATAAGTGTGACTTATCAGCACTTAAAATGTACATTTGAATTTCAGGCTTTACATAAAGTTAATCAAATACAGAACCCAGTATTTAATTTGAATCAAACTTCAAACTACTAACATTTCGTAAGACACGAGCTTACCCCAGGCTCAGTGTGTTGATAGCCATATAAATCTTGTTGGGACAAGGTGAAGTTGTCAAAATATTTGCTTCAATTAAGTCCACCAAAAAAGAACTTTGCTTATATTTTATTAATATTAATAAAGTTCCACTTGCCCAATAGATATGTACACAGTGGGTTTGTATAAGGTATGTGTTTTGTGTAAGGTATTTTGTGTAAGGTATGTGTTTTGTGTAAGCCTACACGAAACACAGACCTTATCTGAAGTGGATCTAAAAATCCCCTATGGAAGAAATGAATGGTGTAAGTATAAATTATTCTCCAGTTTTGTCTCATAGTTTTAAAGGAATTATGACACATACTATTTTAGTCAATAGCAAGCCTACGTAATTAGAGTTGTGGCCTTTCATATTATTTCAATCTTCAATAAATTAGATAGATAAACCTCAGGAGATTTGGAGCTACTTTGGTCATGTTATGATTTAACAAAAACATGCTAACACACGCAAATTCACTTGGTTACAATAAAAAAAAAAAAAAATGTCAAACATATTTAAATATGGCTTGATGCTGTTAAAATTATGAAGATACATTTGACATTTTAAAGACATTATTAGACAGTAATTAAAGATTTGTATGGCATTCATGTATGAATGCCATAGCAAGAATTAAGGCAATGAAAGCACATGTCAACAAAATGCGGGGATCCTAGTTATGATCCCACTTTAAGGGTATCTCGGGGACAGTGGCTTAAGCAAAAACATATTAAACATGATGTGAAATCGGACAATGCTTACCAATGTATATGTTATTATCAAGATAATCAAATATAGATTATAAATTGTATGCAATTTAGAAACGAAAGTATGAAAAAGTTGGTGGTTGACCGTGGTTCTACAGGAAAAGATCAGCGTTGCGTTGGCATGGTATAAAGGTATCGGTTTTCTCAATGTTGTTGGTAGTAGGGAAAGTCCCGGGACAGCAAATGAGCAAATACTGTTCATATTCATATCTACGACCTAGCAAGGACGCTACTAGCTAACTACCGAAGCAACAGTATGGCTAGCTAAGTAACGTTGCACATTACTACTAGCTAACTACCGAAGCAACAGTATGGCTAGCTAAGTAACGTTGCACATTACTTACTTATGCTGATAATTCGGTCTAATAAGGTAAGTATTTCCTCCGGATTGTGCTCCCTCCATTTCAACCGCGTATTTGTTATGTTGTATTTGCTAAAAGGAAGCTGGTAAATATAGCACATATAAAATACGCCAGTTAACTAAAATACCAACAGTAGTTGTTAAGTACACTAGTTGTTGCCATAACAACAATCCTCTTCCGGATGTTTAATGAACCAACCATATCACTTTCTCAACGCTGTCAGCAAACTGTCGACCAGTTACGTTCTTGTTGTCAAGCTGAGTCACATCGTTGCTAGGGCAATCGTCACAATCCCTCGTTGTTCTGTGTAGTTCAGAAACTAAAAACGTTCCTCACTGTTTTTGAACCTGGGGGCTTGAACGGGGAAACCAATATATCGTTGTGAAATATATGATACAAAACGGGAAGGCCAGTGTATGTTGATATTGGTCTCCGTATGTTCTCCTGGAAATCTTTTCCAAAACTATCAGCGGATCAAGGGTTATGTTCTACGTAGATTGAGACTGCCGAAAGTACTCAAAACGTATTTTGTTTGGTGTACGCTGACATTTTAATTTCTGAAACATGAACCCCTTTCCATTATTTCAATACAAACCTATATATATATATATATTTCCCATCTTCGATGTAATTAATGATTGATATATTATTAGTATTAGGGAGGCGAATCCTTCACCCCCAAAAATATACAAAACTGCCGTTGAAAAAGCTGGAATGATTTCCGAGTGTGGTACTGTCTATGTACACAAGAAAGAAGAGACAACAACAACAAAATCAAGTCAGTTGCTGTATCTGTTTGGGTGTCTCCACAGCCTTTTCAGTTCGAAGTGGTGATTGGCAAAAGCAGGATTCTCGAAAAATGAATGATGTCAGCAGTATAAGGAGCTGTAGCTGTCGCCCTCCCATCAACACATCTAACCACAAAACCCAATGTGTTGTATCCTCCGCTACTGTAGACCACCGCAGCGCTGTCATTTCAGTAGAGAAAAGCCCCCAGCAGATTTGAATTACATGCTTGTCGTTTATGGAAGTGGTACCCGTTAACAGGCTTTTGTGCACATTTGTTCCTCATTAATTTCAGTGTCACCTGTCTACCAAAAACAAAGCTTTCCCTACATTTCTATGCCTAATGGGAGTCAGGCAGTAACTTGATTTGATTGTAATTTGATTGTCGTGTTTTGTTTTGCAGATCCCACTTCCCTGGGCTTTTAAAATAGTTTTAAGATATGACCATGTCTGAAAACATTTAGTTGTGAATCAACTCTTTAAAGGAGCATTTCACTCTATTACCAACTGGATGATTCCTCACCTGAACGAAGTCTATTGGCCAAGAGCAACACACTTGCAACACAATGCTCAGATTTCCCCAAAAAGTTAGCTTTCACTGGTTTTTGTAAAAGTTTGTAATGGCTTTTGGCCGGAGGTCCCTTTGACCACGTTCAGGGCGAGGAACCATCTGACATCAAGTTGTAAAATAGTGAAAAACACCTTTAACTCTACGTGAAACCTTCTGACTTTGGATGGCAAACCTGGCTCACTGAAGTCATCACCACAAGTCCCAGAGCCCTTTTGAAGACTTCGTTCATCCGAGGCACTTTGTTGCACATCAACACGGGTTCAAGCTAGTTCCTGTCAGCGTTTATATCTCTACTATGATCTCCCTGGGGAAGGTGGAACCAGGTCAAACCTAAGACAAGCAGGCGGGATAAGGAGACAGAAAACATTAATGCCGAGGTTATTCTTATCCACGCACAAGTGCTCGTGTATCATGGTCTACCACATTATTTCAAAGCCTCTCTTACTGGTTTTCGTCATTGTGCAAGCGCTACTCAACGGTAAGTCGAGCAGTTTCTTCAGTCTACGTACGTTAAATGTAGCATACTATGAATGTAATGTCTATGTACTGTTCTGATCGAAAAGAGACGGGTTTTGTCTGTATAAAACGGGATGGATTATCCTTGTAAATGTTCCTCATTCTGATTCTCGTCGTGAGTAATGGCTAAACGAAAGAGTGAATTATTAGGGACCCAGCTTTGTGATCAAATTTACAAGTGATATTGAGTGGTACAGGATGTATTTCTTAGAACAACAAAGTATTGGTTGACTCCTAAATTAATACAAATATTTACCTACACTTAATCCCAAATTTGTATACATTTTGGTGTAACATTTCGGTTGTGGAACATGTGACAGGATGAGTATGACATTTTTTCCATAGCATTTCTTTGAATTGGGTAGGCCGATTTTGTTCTCAAAGTTATTCACAAAGTTGTTCACATTTTGTTCTCACAGTTGTATTCCACTCTACTCATAAAGAAACCTATAGTAACTGGCAACCCATGCACACATTTTGTATGATTGTAAACTAAAGTAAAGTGTTTTTATTTGGATTCATCAGTTACAGGTAATACATTATGTGTTTTGATGTATCTTAATCAGTTACAGGTCATACATTATGTGTTATTATGTATCTTAATCAGTTACAGGTCATAAATTATGTGTTTTTATTTTGCTTAATCAGTTACAGGTCATACATTATGTGTTATTATGTGGATTAATCAGTTACAGATCATACATTATGTGTTTTGATGTGGCTTAATCAGTTAAAGGGTACACATTATGTGTTATGTGGCTTAATCAGTTACAGGTCATACATTATGTGTTATGTGGCTTAATCAGTTACAGGTCATACATTATGTGTTATGTGGCTTAATCAGTTACAGGTCATACATTATGTGTTTTTATGTGGCTTAATCAGTTACAGGTCATACATCATGAGACAGAAAAGAAACACTGTAATCTGATGTACATGTAAATAACTGTTTACCAGACAACCTCCTTCCTTTTTTTCCAGGACCCAGTTGGGCCAAAGAAGTGGAAGGAATTAAAGGTACTGGCATCAACATCAGTTTCTCATTCCAGAACTCGTCAAAAGCTTATGTTGAATCGGTTGGTCTCTACAAAGATGGCATGAAGATCTGTGAGTGCAACGGTAACCATGTTGAATCGGTTGGTCTCTACAAAGATGGCACGAAGACCTGCGAGTGCAGCGGCAACCATGTGCACAATTGCAGCTCGGAGAAAGCCACATGTGTCTTTGACACGGCCACCACAGAGGCTTTCGTCTGCCTCCGAAATCTGACATCAGCCGACAATGGCACTTATTGGGCCACACTGTTCTCAAGCAGTAGAAAGCCTCCCTTTGTAAGAAGCAACGAGGTGACTGTTATTCTTCAATCGGACAGCATTGACCCAGGTAGGACGTACAACCACTCTAAACACTAAACATCTCACTTACGCAGGCACAGATTAACCCTAGTCCTGGACAAAAATCTAATGGAGATTTCCACTCATTTTACTTTTTTAGTCCTGGACTAGTCTTAGCTTGTGTCTGCGTAACGGGATATTCATTTTTATATTTATATTTTCTTTTTACAGAGAAATGTAAACTTGTGGTTGTTCAAGAAAGCATGTCAGGCACAACAGTTCCGTGATGTCACTTAATCTGGTTTATTGATTCTTTATTTATTTACCTCAACCTTGCAAATGCTTTCCATTTAAAATTCCAAAGTGGTTTAAATTGTGCTCATTACAGACCTTTCGAACTATAGTTCTTAGCTATGGCTTGAAATAAACCAAATAAACCAGCTTGTCCCAGTCACAAACCAATCTTCACGTCACTGCTTTTTTTACCATTACATTTAATGAGCTATTTATTTTATACTTAGCCAACTGCCCTGAGAAAACCATTACATTTAGTGGGCTATATATTTTATACTAAGCCAACTGCTCTAGAAAACCATTACATTTAATGGGCTATATATTTTATGCTAAGCCAACTGCTCTAGAAAACCATTACATTTAATGAGCTATGTATTTCATACTAAGCCAACTGCCCTGAAAAAAACATTACATTCAATTAGCTATATATTTTATACTAAGCTAACTGCCCTAGAAAACCATTACATTTAATGAGCTATATTTTATACTAAGCCAACTGCCCTGAGAAAACCATTACATTTAATGACCCATATATTTTATACTAAGCCAACTGCCCTGGAAAAAACATTTAATTTAATGAGCTATATTTTATACTAAGCTAACTGCCCTGAGAAAACCATTCAATTTAATTAGATATATTTTATACTAAGCTAACTGCCGTGAGAAAGCATATTTTTACGATATGTTGTCAAAATCAAGTCACCTGTAAGCATTCTTGAAAATCAAACTAAACATATAGATTTTTTTAATTTAGCTTTTTCAGTTACGTATTGTATGTGTTAAGGAAGTGACTTGTGGGCTTCCATGCGTGTCTTCCTGTTTTACGGGGTATTACAATGTGGTAACATAGATGTAAAACAAATTAACTGAGGGCAGCGATTAGATGTTTGAGCCTAGAGGATGTTGGAACTCCACATTTAGGAAAATTAAATTACATTTGTTGGTTTACATTGCCTTTTGTGCTTTATTAATGGTTGCAATAATTGTGGAGGGGACAGTATAGCGAAAATAATCTTCATTTCATCATAGTTCCGGGTAATTTATGAGGCATTTTTACTTTGGCACCTGCGACTCTTTCAAAGCGTTTCACGACCGCTGTTTAAAATGCCTCCGTCAGCAAAAGCTGCTAAAAGAGTTCTGATGCTATGCACAAATCTGAAAACACAATGCTTTGTCACAATGTGCTGTTACCTCAAGTCTCACGTAAGGGGTGTTCATTTTCTAATCTAGGGTCTTCATTGCTCACCAATTACACCAAAGATGATGATAATGGTGATCCTGAGAAGCCCCTCCAGGGCACCTACCCTCTCCTGTGGGCCGTGGTGGGGTTGGTGGTGCCCAGCATTGCCCTGTTAGGGGGACTGCTTATTTGGTTTTGCTGGACTGACAAAAGGAACCCAGGTACTGACCGCCTTAACATTGTATTTCATTGTTGTTGCCAATGTGAATGGGATGACTGACAGCCTGTTTAGAGATGCCTCAACTGTTCGTGGTGCACAACTCTTGCCATCTGAAAATTCCAGTGAAACCGTGTCAGATTCCAGGTGCACATTGACATTGAGCACCACCAAAAGATGCCTATTCATCTTTGTTTGTGTTGTCTAGCCATATCAATGCCATATCAAGCCATATCAATGGGGGAATTGCAGCTGTGTATCCCACCATGGAAATATAAAGAACACTGTGGTTGTCTTCAAGGCCGTTACAATTGTGGAAAAGCAATTCCTACTTGCTGAGGCAACATTGGCCTGCAAACAAATGATGGCCCAATGGGGAGATCAAATGCAAAATGTGTGGTCTAAATCCTGAATGCCGATTGGTTAAAAGCTGTAGTATATGAGACCATATACCACAGGTAGGACATCACATAACTTCTACTGTGTCTAATCTTGTTGGCTGAAACATACCAGCAATGCAGGCGAGGCGTCTCAGGGTCACGGATACACTGTGGCCATGTGTATTCAACTGCAATACGCTGTGCTTTGAGACAAATCCTCTTTATTGTTGCGTAAAAGAATAATTGGTGCAGGATTTCTACTCGTCTGCGGCATCCATGATAATGTTGTAATGGCAATATCATGTATGTATTACGTTATAATACGTATTGTGTAGCATTACATTACCAAGAAACAATTAAAATAACTATTTTCAAAGTGCTTTAAGGAAAGTGTATCACAAAATAATTTTTTAGTAAAATCAAGAAACATTACTAGAGATTCTGTATTATATAGCAGGTACGTCTGTCAGCAAAATGATTCCCTTTCATACCGTTGTATTGTACATCTTTCACTGCACTGAAGTCGCCGTCAGGACCCAGAATCCAAAAATAATTATCTGAGAGATTTCATGTTTGTAGCCGGGGAATCTGTGACCCATCATCTTGGTCAGAAATTGGGTCGCTCTTGAGAACATGGAAATGTAGTGGATGCTTTTTTTGCGTGGAAACGTTTGCAACCATGAGCAACATTCATACCTCTCGAATGAGCCGCTGCTGCAGTTTCACGTCTCAACCACATGACTCACCCATTTTTATATGAAAACCTTTTTCACCCTGGGGGAAATAGCCACCTACACGGCAGAACGCACCGGCTCGCACAGAGGCGAGAGGATGGTTTTCGGATGGTTTTTGTCCCATCCTACATTCAGATGATTTAAAGGCCAGCCGCTTCGAAACAGAGCTTAATGTGTCATTGAGTGGTTTTGTTGTTGAAGCCCTCTCATGAGCTGAGTGCGTCCATGGACACCTGGAAATTCTGCATCCAAAATGTTTGACGAGAGAAAATGTTACCACTGACTCATCTGATCGTAACTTATATCCACCACATTATTTAATACTGAAATACGAAGATCCATAATGAATGAAAAAAATAAAAATCTAAATCTTGGACTCCAAATGCCGGTTTCGCAGATACTGATTAAGCCTTGTCTAGGAATAAAAAAAAAACAAGCTCAGTTGAGTTCTAGATCGATCTTGAGTTTGTGTTACTTGACTGGGCTTTATCTCTGAGCCCCAAATCATTTCAAACTCTGGAGTACACGGGTGTGTTGTGTTTTTTACTTTAAAATTCTGCATGTTTTGTCTTTGATTAACCCAGAGTATTATTTTTTATCTTACATCTAGAACGGGACAAACAAGAGGACCTTAGTACCAAGCCACAGGTAAGATGCCCTGAATCTGAGCCCGGTTTGACTAGTACCCAGAACCACAACACACATTAGATTTAAATGTATGAAAACATGTTTCAGGTCTTGTATGTTGACAGATTTATTCAATAGAATTTGTTTTTTTCATGCATCCCGTACACGTTGGCAGGAATCAGGAGTGGGGTCCACCTCAGGGCCTGTGTATTCTGTGGAGTACGGCGTGCTGTCCTTCAACACCAGACCCGGGGAAGGAGACTGGACCCAGCATGGAAGGGTGGGAAACATCGTGAGGCCTTCAGAGGGGGTGGAATATGCCGCTGTCTCGTTTCCCCAAAGACAAAGGAAAGAAAATGGGAGATAGCAGGCCAATTTTCTCACTACACTGCGCCATCTGAATTCCTACCCGGGCCACAGGACCACTTCTTTTTAATTCACACAGCAATGGGGCCTGTTCCATTTAAATTCCAGTCAATTCGGACAAACAAGTTAAACTGAAAATATTCCTTTTTATTTCAGTGTACGTCCACAGTTGACTGGAATTTAAATGGAATTCAACCCAACCCTTCTCACAAACACGATTAGGCCTGTGACACCAGGTGGGTTTGATTGTTAGCCAGCCGAGCACTCCAGACCTGACCGGGTGAGAACTGTTAACCGTTAAACACAGCTTATGGTCCCAGAGCTTAAGCGTTTACATTTTTTAATAAGATGGGAAAGTGGTGGTAAATGTGTGCTGATGTGTGCAGAGTGACTTACCTTCGACACAGAACACGTGCTGAACGATAACGAAAGCTTTTTATGTATCGCTCTGAGGTTATACCATAGGAATGGAGATCGTGAAGGCGTTGTTAAACCACACATCCCGTGCAACAAACGAAATGCTTTGCGGTTAAGCTTTGAGAGCATCCTACTGGAAATATATGGTCAGAAACATGCTTACGATCATTTTACATGACACGTTAACAATACATTTACCCTTCTTATATTCACAAACATGCTAGAGTGCTTGTTTGGGGTGCAGGGATAGAATGTATGCTGTGAAAAGTCAGTTGTTCAGACACTATTTGATTTGGTATTTTGGAGGCATACACGCGTGCTTTGAGACAAGTAATTTATTGTCAAATAAATAGTGAAAATATAGGAGTTGATCACATTGCTCTGATTAAACTCTGGTGCAGCTGAACTCTTTCACTGAGGTTTCTTAGTCCTTCAGTAATTCAAATGTATGCGGAAAATTCTCCCATTCTACTCCCATTCTGGATTGATACAGGATTTTAGCAGCTCAACAGATTGGGGTCTTGTTTGTTGTATTTTTTGTTGTATAATGTGCCAAATGTTTTCAATGAGTGACAGGTCTGAACTGCAGGCAGGCCAGTTTAGCAACCAGATTATTTGACTACAGAGCCATGCTGTTGTAATACTTGCAGAATGTGGTTTGGCATTTTCTTGCTAAAATAAGCAAAGCCTTCTCCATAAAAGACATTGTCTGGCTGGCAATATGTGTTTTCTCCCAAAGCTGTTTATATTGTACAGCATTAATTGTGCCTTCACCGATTTGCAAGTCACCCATGCCCTGTGCACTAATGCACCTTTTGAACTGTGTGCCAATAACAAGATGGATGTTCCCTCCCCTCTTTAGTCTGGAGGAGGCAGACTCCATGAATCTCAAAAATTCTTTCAAATATTGATTCCTCAGACCACTGTTCAGTTTTCCAACTTAAATCATCTTGAGCGACGTACTGTGTTCACAGACAGTGGTTTTCGGAAGTGATTTCCACTGCAGAATCGTATATTTTGTGAAGTCCCCGGTTGAGGGCCAAACGATCAAGGCCATCCAATATTGGTTCTTGGCTATATCCTTTGCATATAGAGATTCATCTGGATTCTCTGAATCTTTTAATTATATTATGTACGATAGATTAAAAGATACCCAAACTCTGCAGGTTTACGTTGAGAAATGTTATTCTTAAATTGTTCCCGTGCAGTCCTTCACGTTCTAGTTTCTGACAGGCCCATCCTCCTGGGAATGACCAACTTTTTCTAAACATGTTGCTGGCATCAAATTCAAAGTGGACATATATTTTTCACAAAACAATAAAATGTCTCAGTTTCAACATTTGAGATATTGTCTGTGCATTATGTATGTTTTCAATGATTTGCACATCGTTGCATTCTGTTTGTATATACATTTTACACTGAGTCCCAACTTTTTGTGGGGAAACGGGTCTGCATTACTGTTATTTTGTTATCTCATGTGTGGACCGCAACAAGGACAGTTTCTGCTTCGGCAGGACCTAATAGTAACCAGTTTAATGAACAAATAAAGTGTGTCACTAGTCTGCCACCAAAATCAAATTGCTTCCCATGAATTGTCAGCTTGTGGGTTTTCTAGGTGCCTTTCAGCAAACTCCATGTGGCCTGTCTTGTGCCTTTCATTGCTGAGTGGATTCAGTCTGGCTACTCTACCATAAAGGCCGGCTCGTTGGAGTGCTGCCAAGACGGTTGCCTTTCTGGAAGGTTCTCCCACCGCCACACAGGCACTCCTCCCATTCTCCCCAGTTGCTCAATTTGACCGGGCGGCCAGCACTTCGCCAAAGAGTTTTGGGTGGTTCCAAATTTCTTCCATTTAGGACTGATGGAGGCCACTGTGTTCTGTTGCTTGCACGTCATTTCCTACACTGCAGGAAGTGCAGTTTGAAATGAAGGTGTGCAAATACTTCTAGAGTTTCTACTGCCACGCCTTAGCAAAACAATGTAGCAGGCCGCACACGTATCACAAATAATTCACATTGCTTGTTGCATGCTAGAAAATGTTCCGCCTAACGAGTTGGCCTAAATAGGATCCTGTATCTGTGTGGGGTTCATTTCAAGTGGGCGAAACATCACGTGTTGTCAGTAGTCAGCATAATGCCAGATATATAAGATCAATATAGAAGATAGCAACACTGGAGGAAGATGGATGACTCAGTACGGTTGCTATCTTGGTCGGTTGTCTTGGTTTTTGCAGAGGTTGTGGGAGAGAGTGGCTTCTGAATTCACCGTGGGACCACTGACCCTGCTGTATCAGTCAGCCAGTCAGGCTCCTGCTAAATAATCGTGCTGCTTCTCAGCCGGCGATGAGATGTTTCCATCACCTTCATTAGGCCGTGTCACAACCAAGTGTTTTTCTCAGGCAGCTTGTTTGTGTGGCAATCGCTCCCAATCTCTGTAGATCTCAGGAACCAGGGTCTAAACCACCTCAGCCCACATTGGTACCACACTACAGACTCTCTAGCTTATTTTGTTGTCAGCAGTGCAACTATACTAAAACTGTTTAGATTTTACTGTGAGGGTAGCATCAGCAAACCAGCCTTAATCTGTACCTTAACTTTATCTTGGTAACCAATTGAGCCAGTTAGATGGCACAGAACTAGTTCACGTGAGCAAAATGGCCTGCTTTTTCACGAAAGTTGTAAATGTTGTAAAATACCGCAGAGAAAACAACTGCGTAAAAGACCGTGGTGATGTGCAAAATCGCCAGCAGGTGGTAGTATAGCTGTAGAACAGATTTTCTGAGAGCTGTGTTGCCTCCGTGACTGTGCATCTCCGCATCGCCACCTTCCAGAGGCACAGGCACTAGATGAATAATGAGCAGATGCTCGTTTCTACGCCAAAACAGCGTAATTCTTCGCCCGCGTCGGTCAATGGCAGTCGGTCAAGCTCTCGCTTCTTTCTCTATCGTTAAGTACATGGTGAAATTTGAAAAATTTTGGAATAACACCACCCGGTATTCAATGGACAGCGGGATGTAAATAGTGAGAACAGAAGATAGGCAAAGAAAAAGAGACTGGGGGTGTTTTGGAGCCGTTCTCGCCTGAATTTGCTGTTACTCCATATATTCTAACCATATACGGCGGAAGATAGAGAACGGAGAGTGGCTTGCTCAGTGAGGATGCGTGTGGCTTCCTGTTCAAGCGGGTTACACCGCTTCCTGATTATTTGTATTGTTTTTATTTTACGTAAACAAAACGTAAAAGAGCGTCTGACTTTTGTAAATGTCAACATGCACGAAAATAAACGATCCAAATATGCGTGGCTTGGGCTACCTACAAAGAAAAGTTTTAAATTGTTGATTGTATCAGTTTGTAATTTATATAGCATTGGAAGCCACTGTCAAACCATCTAGATTCATATTTAATTTACATTCATTTTTTATTTTAGCAGTATTTTAATTTCATAGCACCCAGTTCCAAATTAACAGGCGTTATTGGAAAAACTCCAGGGGGGGTTGGTTGCTCTCAATTAGGGCTACAACCACTAACTGTCCAATTCCACATCGTCGGTAATAATGGCAACAATGTAACTATCAATTTGTTGTGTCTATGACAAAACAGAAGCAACAGAAATGGGGAAAAAACAGCGGTTGCAGTGGCTTCATTATTAGAACGACTGGTACAACTCATATGTCCTGCAGGATACAATGAAGACTTAACTATTTAAAAACGATTTATGCGAAGCTAAGCCTGCGTGGCACGAAGCAACTACAACATGGATGAGGGCACACAAGAGTTTGCATTGAAGACACGACGAGAGAGGTTGAAGAGGGCTTAGTACTGTGCCAACTGTAGTACTGTGCCAATCCCCAAAATATCAGTGACATAACTTTCTGTGTACATATTTGATTAACTTGTGCTCGAAGTTCACCTCTTATAAACCTCTGTGTTTAAACATCTTGAACTACCCCTCCCCCTTTTTATCTCGACACTGTGCCCAACACATGGAGAGATAACACCAAAAAAATAAATAACCATACAGTCATCCAGCCCGAATCGACTTCCGCATAACACAGACTGGTCGCGTATCAAATTAAGGGCAAAACAAAAATGATCATGACAGGCTGATATCGGGACCGCCCGAAACACAAAAGCAAAATAAAATGAGAAAATAAATTACAGCCAAACGTGAAGCCGGCCACGTATCTATGGAGAAACGTGACTCGACGGAATAATTCAAAGTGAGTCCGCCCCCCGGACATAGAGTTGTCATGACTCTAAAAACTATGGGCAAGCGGAAAAATAAAAACTGATCTCTGAACCTCCTATCTATGTCGTTTATTTATTTATCAGAAAAACCCAAAAGTCCAACCAGAAACTAAAATTTGCGGAACAGCAATCCTAAACGAAGCCTTTATAGGCCTGGACTAAATTGGAGCCAAAGGCTAACTGCTCCATACATAGCGTGTGATGCACAACGCCAAAAACTAAGTGGAACCAGGGTTCCACGACTGGTCCTCTCCAGATAAGGAGAGAAAACATGATAGCCGATAGCCGAAACGGCATGTGTTTGATAAGAGGACCCCAAGAGAACAAACTAAATAAAAATCACCCATGCAACAGCACCCACCCCATCGCTCACGGGCAGCTGTACGCATGTGTAAGGGAAATAAATGCTATATGCTAAATAATAAGCTATAATACCAAAGTTTATAATCGTATGCTTGTGCCTTAAGAATGTGAAGCCA
>JACXGK010012441.1:0-14465 GCA_016801125.1 Novumbra hubbsi | reverse complement strand
ACACACACACACACACACACACACACACACACAGACAGACCAACACACACACACAGACAGACCAACACACACACACAGACAGACCAACACACACACAGACAGACCAACACACACACAGACAGACCAACACACACACACACACACAGACACAGACCAACACACACACACTATAGTATGGATCCAAGCCCACAGGAACGACCTGTCGTATTATTGATATCAGTTCTGATGAACAGCTCCATTAATTTATTCTGTGACTCAGAATGGAGACGGCTCGTAAAAAAAACACTTATTCAGTCAGCCAGCCAAAACAGTCATCAACCAGACAGCTGGTCAGCAAGTCATTCATTTAGATAGCCAGTCCTTTAGTCAACAAGCCAGTCATTTAGCCAGCCAGCCAGTCAGTCAATCAGCCAACCAGTCATTTATTCAATCAGCCATCTGGTTTGCCAAACTGCCTCTATATCCCCCCAGTTTGTAGGGAAGGGGGCTCTGTTCAGAGTTGTTCTGTGTTACTGTACTGCCCACACTTTGGAAAACCCAATCTGCAGCAGAGACGAATAAAGACCTGAACTAACCCAGAACTTTCCAATGCAATCGCCTTCCAGAAACAAGTCTCTTCAAAACGACAGCTTCGGAAAGTGAAAAATGAACAAAGTGACATTTCTTTCCCTTTGCACTTCTCTGGAGCCGATCTGAGGTGTTTCATCATCATCAGCCGTGGCCATTCGTCCCAAAGGACCCACTATCCACTAGATGGGACACACAGGGCCCTCTCCTCTGCACTACCCAGGCAGAAGGGTGCCATTTGGGACAGGGGGCGGAGAGGAACCCGTGTGCTGCAGCCATTACTCTGGAGGACAGCTGATACCTTTCAAGGATTACTGATGAGAGCGTTTAGACACGTCATCATTCATGTTCAGTTATCAAGACCTCCTGAACATGTAGAAACACAGGAGGGGCGTTCGCCATGCATCAGCTGAGGTCTGGTGGAGTGTGTGTTGGTGGGTTCTTTGGTGTGTGTGTGTGTGTTGGTGTGTTTTTATGTTGGTGGGTATGTTGGTGTTGGCGTGTGGGCTGGTGTGTGTGTGTGTGGTGTGCGCTGTGTGTATATGTGTAGGAGTATGTGTTGGTGTGCGTTGATGTGTATTCTGTGTGATAACACAACATGCTTACTAGCTGAAATGCAACCTTTGAAACCTGTTATTCTACAGGATATGACATCACTCGGCTATATGAGAACTAGGACTTTAAGGTTGGCTTGGAGAATAATTTTCAGTACTGTTAGAATAAAACAAACAATGAGTTTGTGCTTATATTTTTTTACCTAGAGCAGAAGACGGATAAAAAACAAGTGCTTTATCTTTCGTTTGATAACTTTTAAAATACTGGGCCCAGGAAAATACAACAAACGGCAGCCCATGAATATGAAGATATCAAGAGAAGAAGCATTGGCCTCCATGGCTGAACGACACTTCTGCTGGGGGACATTTGTCATTCAGGGAAAACAGTGTTGAGCAAAATAAATGATGAAGCGAGGACATGAGATTAATTTCTCCATGGATACCTGTCAGCTGTAAAATAGCAAGGCTTTATAAATACACCCCTCAAACGTTACAGCTTTTTAATGCCCTTGAAGAAACTCAAGGTGGATGTGTGATGGGTGGAGGGGTTAAGGAACTCAAGGTGGATGTGTGATGGGTGGAGGGGTTAAGGAGCTACAGAGCCACAGAGAGATGGAGTAGGTGGAGAGAGGTGAAAAAAAGGTGGCGAGAAAGATGAAAGAAGAGGTGGAAATAGACAGAAAATTAGGTAGAGAGAAGGAGTATGGTGGAGAAGCAGGTGAGACATGGAGGGGAAGTTGAGGGAGGGATGGAGAAAAGATGGAGTAGGTGAAGAGCAATCGAGGGGGAGGTAGACAGAGCCAGAAAGATAATTTCTCTAAGCCAGTGCCACCCAGATAGAAACGTTCTCTTCCCAAAACTTCCAGACTTAAAAGTTCCCCCCAGGATTAAGAGAACAAAGGAAGGTGAATTCCTGGGATAAGGAGCGGGAAATTGGACCAACTTTTAATGTCAGCTCCGGGAAAAGTCTGCTAGCTAAGGCCTTTTATTTATGTATTTTATAATTCATATATTTTAGGTGGAGACTTAACGTAAGAACATAAGCACATGTGGAAAAACCCCACAATGGGAGGTCAGCCCTGCTCTACTGTAAGTCCACCCTACCACCTTTGTAGTGCACTACTGCAAACCGTATCCGATAGGGAACAGGGAGTTATTGGGAACACACCCTCCCTGGAGAACGTACAGCCTTGGTATAGGACGGGAAGCCCCTTTACAGATAACAGGAAGGAAGACGCCTGATGCCATTTCACCAACTAAATAAAGACTTGTAGACCCCCATTAGAGTACAGATAAGTACAGACACCCCAGTCATTAAAAACAGCATGCTTTTGGGAACTGACCTTCTGGGCGGTTAATTGAACGAACGTAGGAGGCTTAACTATGTGACATTTCCGGATGTTATTTTTCCTATTATTTATCTGACTGGATTCATTCTGATGGTATTTGACATTTTGAATTAAAGCATTAAGATCGACTTTTGAGTTGAGATTCTGGATTTGCCCGCCTCGGTGGTAATGACAACAAACATGTTGTTTACTTATTTTTCTCCCACTTCTTTTCATCAGTTCAGCAACGACATCTGAACTGGGCCAATTAAAATGTTGAGATCCATGTACTGTATCTCAGTGGAAAGGATTGAGATGTAAAGGGACAGAGAGAGAGAGAGAGGTGTAGATAGACAGACTGACTGTCCAGCCTGAGATGTCTTTTAGACTATGCAACCATCCGTGTCTTTGGTAACTATCCCATGGTGCCGAGTGTTCAAAGAACTCGTTGAGGAATTAGAAATAGAGGAGAAAAACTATCCTAATTAAGAACTGCTGCAGATCCGAGGTGGAGGATACTTTCATGTTTCTGAAGATCAGAGACCCGGAGAGAAAGGAAAAGCAACACAATTAGAAACAACCAAATCATGTGAAAAACACACTGAAAAGAATCTACCAAAAAAAACATAGAAATGAGCAACGATACCTAACGCAAACAGTGCGCAAACCTGACCACTTTGACTGACCGAAAAAAAAGCCTTGACAATGAAGAGACTCAGTGAGCACGGCTTTGCTATGGAGAGAAGACATGCTAGAGTCCCAAGGTTTGCAAGGGCTGACCTGCGAAAAAAAAATCCATGGGTTCAGTTGTCAGTCCAGACCAATTATATTGCAGTTCAGAAGCTTTCATAGTTTCAGAATGAAGGCATGTCCCGTTTACTCTTTCAACATGGATTGTCATGCAGGGATACTACCCAATTAACTTTATACGTTTTCTAAGGTGATCTCTCTGACCGCTCATCGTAACATTAGGGATGATGTCGTATTCCCTGATCCCTCATCCTAAACTTAGGGATGATGTTCTCACCTCCGTCCACTTATTCTAACATTTGGGATGATGACTTCTAATCCATTCACATGTTATGGATGACGACCTCTGCTGTGGCCATTCACCCTAACGTTATGGATGATATCATTCCATTCTGGCTGCTTCATCAGTCATCTCATTCATCCCAGCCACAGTTCCTTCCTGTTCCGTTTCCGCGGTGACAAATCGATGCCGGAGCCGAAGGTTCTTATAATCTATAGCTCATATCGCTTCTGCATCGCCTGCACTTTGGAGCTACTCAATTAAAAGTCAGAAGAGGCCTGCAGTTTGGTTTGGTGTGTGTGTAAAAACATTCTGGCTAGAAGATATATGTTTATTTGGATGGGGGTTAGAGGTTTTGGCTTGAGCCAGTGCGTGAGTCTGTGTGTGTGTAATAGACAGGGTTGACCTGCTGCAAGGAGCTGTCTGTCTGTCTCACTGGTTAGGGGTGTCAAATAGAGCTGTCTGTCACACTGGGTAGGGGTGTCAAATAGAGCTGTCTGTCTGTCACACTGGTTAGGGGTGTCAAATGGAGCTGTCTGTCTATCACAATGGTTAGGGGTGTCAAATAGAGCTGTCTGCCACACTGGGTAGGGGTGTCAAATAGAGCTGTCTGTCACACTGGTTAGGGGTGTCAAATAGAGCTGTCTGTCACACTGGGTATGGGTGTCAAATAAACATGGATGGTTAGAGGATTAGGCCAATACACAGAAGAACCCTGATAAAACAGACAGACAGGTAGAAGATGACCTATAAAACAGATAGACAGGTAGAAGAATCCTTATGAAACAGACAGTCAGGCAGTAAGATGAATGTCTCTATGGATGGGCTGTTGGAGCTGAAGCATTTGACTCCTCTATCTGAGGACTGCAATGGCAGAGAACAGTAACCGCATCCCACCGTCAGCGAGTTAACAAGACAAACACAGAGCAGTATTCCTGTGGTATTGTATCCATGCTGGTACAATAGAATCCACAGACGTGTTTGCCTCTAGAAGGGTTTTAGAACTAATCTAACTTTGACTAATGGGTACACCATAAATGGCTGCCAGTCCTGACTTGAATGGAAATGCCTTCTGCGGATTATATATTTCTATGCTTGGTTGAGGCTGTCAATTCGTCTTTCACAAGTTTCTGAATACAGTTGCGTTAAGAACGCCTGGAACTGAGAAAAGAAGACTAATCTGTCTGTAAAGAAATTCTGAACACCTCACAATGAGCGAACAGCAGCAATGTTTTTCAAAGTAGCTTATTTTCAGATTATTTTGCCACAGAAGCACATCGACAAGATGCGTTGGATGGAAGTACTCATACTGGAAAGTATTTAGTAGCCCACCGTGGACTATTAATACCCGGGGCTTCTTAATCAGGCCCTCTGACAAGGAAACCAGTCGTGTGAACCATATCATGGTTAAACAGGTTACAAATTACTAGCAATCACTGAAGTTTAGATTACTGTTCACTCATCTTCAAGAGGTGTGTGTAAAACAGAATACGTGTGTGTCTGTGTGTGGGTGTGTGTAAAATGGAGAAACAGAGCGACAGAAGGTTAGACAGAAAGAGAGAGACAGACATAGTCATTATGTTGGATTTCTCGGTTTGAAGGGAAACTGAAATCCAGTTGCTATGGTGTGTGCTGCCTCTTAGATTGCCTCGGGTCTGAGGCTGAACAGCGTCGGGAACTCCACTGCCTCTCCTCAACAAGTCTGCGTCCCAAATGACACCTTACTCCCCATGGCGCCTGGACCAAAACCCTAGCTCACAGAATAGGCACCAGGGCGCCAATCGGGACGCAGGCTATCCATAACTCTCTCAAACAATCCTGGTGATATTCTGGAGCATTCCAGCTAAAGGTCAGAGGTCGCTGAGAGGAAATGGGCTCGGCTGTGGGCTGAGGAGGCCAGCGTGATCCGGTCTGGTCCAGGGAGGTGGACAGGCAATGAGGAGGTGCCAGACGGGTGGGTGTCAGGGGGAGGTGGGTGGAGGAGGGCTTCAGAGAGAACAAAATAGGAGCAGAGAAGAGAAAGACCTCTATTTCTCCTGCCTAATCTAAAATAACCCAGATGAAGGCCTTTCCTGGTTAGCCGTATTAGCATTAGCTCCTGGGTGGTATTAGGACTCCTTGATGTCTTGCCTGAGACCCTAACCCTAACCCTGCCTGAGATTAACCCTAACCCTAACCCTGCCTGAGACCCTAACCCTGCCCGAGACCCTAACCCTAACCCTGCCTGAGATGAACCCTAACCCTAACCCTGCCTGAGATTAACCCTAACCCTAACCCTGCCTGAGATTAACCGTAACCCTGCCTGAAACCCTGACCCTAACCCTGCCTGAGATTAACCCTAACCCTGCCTGAGACCCTAACCCTGCCTGAGACCCTAACCCTGCCTGAGATTAACCCTAACCCTAACCCTGCCTGAGGCCCTAACCCTGCCTGAGACCCTAACCCGGCCTGAGATTAACCCTAACCCTGCCTGAGATTAACCCTAACCCTGCCTGAGACAACACCTTGTGGACTGCCGACTCAATATCCAGATTGATCTTTCTGTTTTTATTTGTTAAACTTCTCTGCTAGTATGTTTTCAAAGCAGCTCTTGAAAAAAGACGTGTAATTTCAATGAGCCTGGCTGGAAAAGAAGAACATGATAATCAAAGCTGGTTTAGACCCTTCATAGGTCTCATCTGACTGGCTGTGACCCCAGTCAATGCCCCAAACATCTTGACTGTTATGTTTCCCTGTTCCCAATCGCAGTGTGGTCTAGGACGTAACATCTCCACTGTTGTTTCCCTGTTCCCAATCGCAGTGTTGTCTAGGACGTAACATCTCCACTGTTGTTTCCCTGTTCCCAATCGCAGTGTTCTCTAGGACGTAACATCTCCACTGTTGTTTCCCTGTTCCCAATCGCAGTGTTGTCTAGGACGTAACATCTCCACTGTTGTTTCCCTGTTCCCAATCGCAGTGTTCTCTAGGACGTAACATCTCCTCTGTTGTTTCCCTGTTGCCAATCGCAGTGTTCTCTAGGACTTAACATCTCCTCTGTTGTTTCCCTGTTCCCAATCGCAGTGTGGTCTAGGACGTAACATCTACACTGTTGTTTCCCTGTTCCCAATCGCAGTGTTCTCTAGGACGTTCTGCACGTTCTGGCTCAGGTTCTTTACAGTTTCTGAGGAGGTTAGCTTGGGGGTGTAATTTCTAGAAATTGTTATCCATGTGTTTACCAGCCACATTTCCAGGGTTAGTTAGCAGGGTGCTGAGTCTCTGTAGCTCTATGTAGTACATGTCATGTGCCATAGAGACTGGCTTTTATTTGAATCTAAACATATCATTAACCAGCTTAAGAACAACATAGGCTATCTCTGTCAGGCTATCCACAAATCACTGCCAATGGGCAAATACTGAAACTCTAGAATGTTCCACCATCCACAGAACATGTTGGTATTGATCGATTTTGTTTGTCCAAATGAAACCAATCAAATGTTGCTAGTCCTAGATAGGGCATTCAGGGGTCAGCTGGGCTAATGGCGTTACACTCTGACCCTTGACCTTTCTTGCCCACACACTGGGGACCAGCAGGCGAACTAGCAGACTCCTTACTCAAGAATGCTACAGATACAGGAGACTGATTGGTCCAAAGAGTAAACTTGTTGTATCACACACCAATCAAAATAAACCAGAATTATCAAATGAGATCCGCCGATACAGCAGAAGAAAGATGCACGATCGATGGCTGTTTTGGGAAAGAGAGAGCGTTCTTAGTCATACGTATCTGGTAAAAACACTGTGACAAACAAAGATTACAAATGCAAGCACTCTTTACTTGGACCATGAAGCCGTGTTTGAGAATGCCATGACTGCATCTTAGTCATGGTTCTGTGATTGGCTATCATCTGTCCAAAAGGTTTGTTTTGATTGGTCACGAGTTGTACCAGGATTTTGCTATCCAGGGCCAGTGATTGGTCGGTATCTCTCCAGCAGCAGCAACAATACTGTCCAGGTGTGGGTGGGGGGGACTCTTTGTCTCCACGGAGAACTGGTCAAGGCCATGGCGGAGTGATTGTACTTGTGTGTGAGTAAAAGGGTGTGGGTTTGTGTCTGAGGGTTTCAGTTCTGTGTGTTTGCCCTAGAAATGTGTGTCCATTATGCCAAAAGAACAGTGCCCAGCAGGAAAGAACAACTGTTGAGTTGAGTAGATCTGTGTTTGTAACAGAACTATGTTAGTACAGTGACAGACCAACAGACAGACCACTAGACAAATTAATAGACAGAAAGACTGATACAAAGCCAGACAGACTGACAAATGTAGCAGAACTATAGAGTGTTTTCGTATGACGACCCTGCCTTAATAATGCTTGAAAAACACAGAACATTTAACTTGATTTCTATTCAGTTTAAAAACACATTATGTAGGCTATGCTCTCTATTTTTAAGTGAAATTATCTACACTGTTTAAGCACACATGTTGGAAAATCGCAAATCATACCCGTAATTGCAATATTTGTCAAAGAAATCGCGATTCAATATTCTATCTAAATGGTACAGCCATATTTACAGTACAATCTGAACAGCCATATACTGTAATTCGCTGTGCAAATGAAGTGATGCACAGATTACAAAACATGAATGAAATAAAAGCGCAGAAGCACTCCTAGTACAGGACTGACCTTCCATGTCAACTAACACAGAATCCTAAAAGCAAGGGCACAGGATTCAGGTGTTCTGAATGCTCATCTCAATGCCATCTATAGAGACGAGGCAGAACTCTCAAGGAAGGGAAGAAACCGGGTTAAAAGGACAGGGTTAGAAGGGACAAGGTTAGAAGGGTTATGGTTAGAAGTGTCAGTCATAATGTTCTGTCTCTCTATCAGGGACTGGCTGTCGGTCATAATGTTCTGTCCCTCTTTAATCGCCTGTCTGTCAGTCATAATGCTCTGTCTCTCTTTAATCGCCTGTCTGTCAGTCATAATGTTCTGTCTCTCTATCAGGGACTGGCTGTCGGTCATAATGTTCTGTCCCTCTTTAATCGCCCGTCTGTCAGTCATAATGCTCTGTCTCTCTATCAGGGACTGTCTGTCGGTCATAATGTTCTGTCTCTCTATCAGGGACGGTCTGTCAGTCATAATTCTCTGTCTCTCTTTAATCGCCCGTCTGTCAGTCATAATGTTCTGTCCCTCTTTAATCGCCCGTCTGTCAGTCATAATGCTCTGTCTCTCTTTAATCGCTTGTCTGTCAGTCATAATTCTCTGTGGCCTGTCACCGTGTCTCCATGACGAGGGCCCATCACAGCTGACTGCTCCAGTCTGGAGACACGCTGTGCCACGGGACCCGCCCACTGCCAGGCCTTCACAAACCATTGTGTCAAATGACTTTCCATCTGAACATACCTACAAGAAGCAGCGTCCAAGTCCATGGTTCCGTGAGGGGTGGAACCTCTGTGTCCCTGACTGGTGGCCACAGCTGAAGGACGACCTGATTGGTTGTCACAGCAGATGGATGGTGGGAGACATACCCTGGAAACAGCTGTGGCACACTGATTTCCCAAAACAGTTCCACGACAGAGCACTACTAAAGTACAGACTGGCCAGTAATTACAGTAATGGGCCCGCCTGTCTGTCCTTCTATTGATCTGTCTCTCAGTCAATCCAACAATATGTCTGTCTGTGGATGTCTCTGTCTGTTCTTCTGACCCAGGCCCCAGGGTTCCACAATCCTCCATGTAGTTACTGACCTCCAGGGTTCCACAATCCCCCATGTAGTTACTGACCTCCAGGGTTCCACAATCCCCCATGTAGTTACTGACCTCCAGGGTTCCACAATCCCCCATGTAGTTACTGACCTCCAGGGTTCCACAATCCCCCATGTAGTTACTGACCCCCAGGGTTCCACAATCCCCCATGTAGTTACTGACCTCCAGGGTTCCACAATCCCCCATGTAGTTACTGACCCCCAGGGTTCCGGTGTAAAGTATTGCACAACAAGGAAAAAAGGTGCCACTTTGGAATCTGATTTACTTTGCCTCAGGTAAAGTGAAACAGAGCAAAGTGGCTGTCAAACTGAATGCTCAGCCAGCTTGTGTGTGTGAGTGTGTGTGTGTGTGAGTGCATGAGTGAGTGTGTGTTTGTGTGTGAGAGAGAAAAACAAAAACTCTAAAATGTATAGGTGGATTAAGAGTGGCTGACTGAGGGGCCAGAGTCATCCTGAGGTAATGGGTGGGTGGGTGGCCAGGGAACGTGGTGGAAAGACTACGCGCTAAGTCTTGAGTCTAAACTACCACTTCTCCTCCATTACAGAGTCTAAACTACCACTTCTCCTTCATTACAGAGTCTAAACTACCATTTATCTTCCATTACAGAGTCTAAACTACCATTTCTCCTCCATTACAGACTAAACTACAATTTCTCCTCCATTACAGAGTCTAAACTACGATCTTTCCTCCATTAGAGTCTAAACTACGATCTGTCCTCCATTACAGAGTCTAAACTACCATTTCACATCTATTACAGACACAAAACTACCATTTGTCTTCCATTACAGTGTCTAAACTACCAGCTGTCCTCCATTACAGAGTCTAAACTACCTGATGTCCTCAATTACAGAGTTGAAATTACCAGATGTCCTCCAAAACAGAGTATAAACTACCAGCTTTCCTCCATCAGAGTACCAGATATCCACAATCAGGGCCAAAAGTACCAGCTGTCTTCCATAAAACTCTAATACTGAAGTTGTCCTACATCAACTCTAATCCTGAGCCTGTCCTCCATCTGACTCCAATCCGGAGGTTGTCCTCCATCGGACTCCAATCCTGAAGTTGTCCTCCATCAGACTCCAATCCTGAGGTTGTCCTCCATCAGACTCCAATCCTGAGGTTGTCCTCCACTACAGTCACATGCACAAAAGCACACTGGGACCCTCCTACTGAGGTTTAACAGCATTTGGGCAACTTGAAGGACTAGAAGACAGAGGTGAAGAGCTCCAGGGTAAAAGCCAAGTGAACTGTGCATCCAGCACAGCTTTCCAGTGAGGGTTATTTTAGCTAGTTTGAAAGGGAAGACTGGGCTGCTGGTGGACTATATGACTGTGATGTCTTAAGAAGGAAAAGTGTGGTTGTGACATCTTGAGAAGGAAAAGTGTGGCTGTGACATCTTGAGAAAACCCGAGGAAAAACAATCTAAGGAGATATGTTGCTCACCAAAGAGGGTTAGACGATGACCAACGATGACTAACCCGTGGGGGTGAACGCGACCTAGCCAGGCTCAAAGCCCTCAAACCCAGACAATAGTCCAGCATTCCTTAATTATGACCCAGGACAAGGATGTCATTCCCTCGCTATGTGGCTACATCTCTCTCTTCTCTCCCTGCTGCTTGCATATCATCCTGGTCTAGACAGAGATTGGATCACGTGGGCTGCCACCTGACTGAGACTGCCGTCAGGGCCCCTCCATCAGCTGCCAAGCTGACCTCCAGGACACCGGTGGGCCTCCATGATCTGGCAGCCTCCCTCCCTCCCTCCAACACACATTCACACCGCTGCCGTTTATTTCTCATTCTCTCCCTCATCTGTTGCTCTCTTCCGCTTGTTTTAGTTTCTTTTCTGCCCCTCTGTCTGACATTCCTCCTCTCTTCTCCGACTCTCCCTCTCCCAGAGTCCCCCCTCCCCCCTCTCAGGGGAAGGCGAGGGAGGGTTGTGCTGCAGCTGAGATAAGACTACCTTTTGTCTGACCGTCCCAACTTCCAGCTAGTCCTCCGGCGACAGGCCCAGTCTGGTCAGCTTGTCAGCCCGCTCTGACACCGCCACATCCCAGCCAACTGGGCCAGCCTCCCCGGGCCAGCCAACCGGGCCAGCCTCCCCGGGCCAGCCAACCGGGCCAGCCTACCCGGGCCAACCAACCGTGCCAGCCTCCCCGGGCCAGCCTCCCCGGTCCAGCCAACCGCGCCAGCCAACCGGGCCAGCCTCTGGTTGTAGATCCCGACTTTTGTGACTGGTTGCCTTTTCGGTGAGGATCACCCAAATCGGCATGGGGTGAGGAAGACGTGTCTCTTGCCCTACCCTACACTTTATAACCCTGACCGCCCGAAACAATATCCATGAGGAAGACGTGTCTCTTGCCCTACCCTACACTTTATAACCCTGACCGCTCAAAACAATATCCATGACGAAAAAGGCCAAGTATAACTCTTTAACTCACTCAGAGCCACAGGCGCAAATACGCGCACAAACTATGAACGTCAAAGCTCATGTTTTCTGTCCAATCAAAGTGATATCGCTGTGCGAATACCTTATAATACGGTGACAAAAATCGGATTAATTAAATGAATGGCTGTGGTTGACCTATATTACGTTATGTGTAAATGTTAATAGGCGTTAACTAGCTAGAAGCAAAACTTACTAGAAAGTATCCTGAAGAGAAAATGGCAAATAGCCGAGAGTTTGTTATTAATTTATTTGTAGAAATGTTTTGTTGCATTGTTTTGTAGTTGGTGGTGGATTACAAACCTACCTAAAGACAGCAGAAGATGTGTTTGGAAAGCAATACATGTGAAAACACAACACACTTGTGCCACTCGTCACTACAAGGTCAACTGACATTTTCAACTGACATTTTGCATTTGGGATAAAGAGATGTAAGGAAACCTTGAGTACCGTCTGTGACTTATTTCTAACATACAACAGTGCTCTTTAGAATAAGACAAGTAACTTGAAGATTTGAGCTTTTACAGGACAATGCTGAACCTTTAGAAAGTTGGCCTCTGGCATTCTAGGGGGACCGAGTTCTGAGGCAGTGAGTTAAAAAGCCAAAATACTCTTCCACAGATATCTGTTGTCTAGACATGGCCTGTAAAACCCTTTCCAAACTCCCTTGACTAGCTGGCTCACTAGAACCATTCAGAAGGAACCAATGTCTGAGGTATCTGTCTCCATCAACATATATTCTGTATTCACCCTTTTATCACTGTTCTCTCCATTCCTTATCTGTCTACATCTCTACTTTCCTCCTCGCTTTATCTCTCTCCATGTCTCTCTCCATCTCTCTCTTTCTCTTTCTTAGTCTCCTCTTCCTCTCCAACTCTCTTTTCTCAATCAATCTCTCCTGTCTTTCTCGCCCGGTCTCCATCTGTCTTTCCTAACAGGGTCTAACAGATCATCAGGTAGCTGGCCAGAAGCTGTTCACCCCCCAGCTGTCTCCAATCAGAAGGTTAAATGACCTAGATGGCTTGCTCCTATAAAACCACTTTGTGTCCCAAATGCAACCCTATTCTCTATACAATGCACTACTTCTGACCATGGCATTTGTGGAATATATAGGGAATTGAATGCCATTTGGGATTCCGGCCATGTATAAGCTATTAGTAGGGGGAACATTCCCCGATTCGGTGACACCAGGAAGACAGAATCACGGTTAAATTTTTCCAGCCCCCCTCTCCCGAATCTCCATTACTGGGCCCAACAGAACCACAATTAACATTCTTTTTCTGAGCTCACAGAACTCTGGGGGCTCTCTTGGTGGGGTGTTTCTGGAAAAGATTCCAACCCATGGAAACTAAGGATACCAGACCGAACAGACTACCACATCAGCATTACAAAACCAACAATGCTGTGAAATACTCTGCTATACACTGCTATCACAGGATGCGGCTATACAAGGACTAAGTCAACATAAAAACTGTTTCAATTAAAAATAAGTTTCAGTACCAAAAAAGCAGCAAGCTCAATTTGGAACAAGGTCTATTGCAGAGGAGCTGGTTTGAGAAAAGAATAATACTGTATGAGTCATTAGGATTCCTATTAGCTGTTGTTCACACAGCGGTAATGTTTTGCGGGGTCCATACAAAACCCAAACATGACACTGAACAATTAGTTTGGGACTTCTGTTGTTGCTCCCTATCAACAACGCTATGATCTGCAGTTGGGAACTGAAGCAAGTAATTTATTCCTTTTGCAGTTTCAAAAAACATTGTGTCCATGGATGCAGACACAAGCCAAATTGCTGTTATTTCCCATGTACAGATCTAAAGACTGAGCAACGACTCAGAGTTGGACACTGAGACATTGGCCCATCAAGCGCCCAGCTACACATTCCCCCGACTAGTAAGGAAACCATTAACAAAGACCAAACACGTTTCAGCTAATTACAGAACAGCATAGCATGGGGACATATCAAGAAAGGTACAGGAATGATCTGAGCAAAACATGCTAGCCATTGGCTCATTACATATTGACAGTTAGCTAGCTATAGACCCATTATATATAGCATGAACAAAAAAATAAGAGATTACTGCACATATTTCCTTCATTTACAAATTATTTGATAAGGAACGTTTTGTGTGAGAAACCGAAGTGTTTAACTTGCAGTGGTCTGTTAAATTTAACTATTGTGTTCCTCAGTCAACATTTTCCATTTTAAGTTTTTTGACACGGAAAGAAAAAGTTGCAGTGGTCTGCATTTATTTCCAGAACTGTATACTGACAGTTAACTAGCTATAGGCTCATTATATACTGACAGTTAACTAGCCATAGGCTCATTATATACTGACAGTTAACTAGCCATAGGCTCATTATATATTGACTGTTAGTAAGAAACAGGCTAATTAAATATTGACTATTAGCTAGCCATAGGCTCATTATATACTGACAGTTAACTAGCCATAGGCTCATTATATACTGACAGTTAACTAACTATAGGCTCATTATATATTGACTGTTAGTAAGAAACAGGCTAATTAAATATTGACTATTAGCTAGCCATAGGCTCATTATATACTGACAGTTAACTAGCCATAGGCTCATTATATACTGACAGTTAACTAGCCATAGGCTCATTATATATTGACTGTTAGTAAGAAACAGGCTAATTAAATATTGACTATTAGCTAGCCATAGGCTCATTATACATTGGCTGTTATCAAGCTATAGGCTCATTATATACTGACTGTTAACTAGCTATAGGCTCATTATATATTGACTGTTAACTAACTATAGGCTCATTATATATT
>JACXGK010012439.1:0-14337 GCA_016801125.1 Novumbra hubbsi | reverse complement strand
AGAGATAGGACTAAGATTAGCATACGGTGGTGTTTGTATTTCTTGTGCTAGTTTTGAGGTTTAGAGATAGGACTAAGATTAGCATACGGTGGTGTTTGTATTTCTTGTGCTAGTTTTGAGGTTTAGAGATAGGACTAAGATTAGCATACGGTGGTGTTTGTATTTCTTGTGCTAGTTTTGAGGTTTAGAGATAGGACTAGGATTAGCATACGGTTGTGTTTTGGTGTAGTGGTGACAGGATTAGGTTTGGGATGAGGTTATTTTTATATTGGGAAACAAGCATAATGATCTGACTGGAGGTAAAAGTGTCCCCAACTGGTCCTCCAATGCCTCCTCCAGCAGCTTCTCCCACAATGTGGGGGCCCCAACAACCAACCCAGCATAGCTATGAAGACCAACCAGCAGGATGCTAAAGAATAACCAACAAGGCTGTGCACAAGGTTGTCGGTGTGTGTGTTTGTGTGTGCGGGGGGTGGGTGGGTGGTTGTCTGCATCTGTGTGTGTCGGCCCTCTGTGTGTCTGTGGTGGTCTGTCTTACTGTTTCTGTGTGTCTGTGGTGGTCTGTCTTACTGTTTCTGTGTGTCTGTGGTGGTCTGTCTTACTGTTTCTGTGTGTCTGTGGTGGTCTGTCTTAGTGTTTCTGTGTGTCTGTGGTGGTCTGTCTTACTGTTTCTGTGTGTCTGTGGTGGTCTGTCTTAGTGTTTCTGTGTGTCTGTGGTGGTCTGTCTTAGTGTTTCTGTGTGTCTGTGGTGGTCTGTCTTAGTGTTTCTGTGTGTCTGTGGTGGTCTGTCTTAGTGTTTCTGTGTCTCTGATCAAGCAGAGGAGATCAACAACATAACACAGGATCATGCAGTTTTAAAACTACAGTGACCTCCAGTTCTGTACTGTACCTGGTCCCGTCAATGTAAACAGCCTCTAGTAAAGATGCTGTGTACTCCAAGTTCTTCTTCAGTTCTTCAAAATCCACATCTTTCTCCTCCAGCTGCTTGACCATACGCCTTAGCCTGGAAGGCAAAACATGTAGGTTCCTCGTTAAATCTTTAAAAGCCTCAACACACCACCTCTCTCCATAGATCGCATGCATTTATATATATTATTTTATATTTATGTCTTTTGGGTGTCAAAATTCAAAAATTTTAGAATATATTGTAAAGCGCATTTCCAATATGGTTTTAGAAGCAATATCCATTAAGAAAAGTATTAGGTGATATTACAATACAAAATAACATAAAAGGGTTTTAATTAGTCACCTCAGCCTGGGGCAGAAACATCCCAGTTTAAACAAACTGCCAATAAAGGCTTCATAGATTCTTACATTTTCCTAGTTTTCATGAGTACATTACACACAAAGTAGGCCATGTATTGAATTTATGGATGTGCTGTTAATAACGAGCTCTAATAGAAAATAGATTCATGCACAGTGCACATGTCTACTCTCAGCCTCAGGGCCATTATCTTTAAAGCTAAGAAGGTTACGTCTGACGTGTGACAGGAGGAAATCATTGTGGTGATATATAACCTTTCTTCCTGTCATAACTCTACTGGATCTGTTGCAACACAGCAATGTGGTCAAACACAGTTAGTTGGGTGACGGCAGCAATAAACAACTTCCAGAAAAAGCTTTATTATATTGCCAGCTATGTTATGAGCTGGTGGTGCAGTCACTGACGTCCTAACATCTATTTGCAACCGTTTAAAAGGTCTAGGAAGCTGGGGGTAGGGTGGACCTTGTGAGGATAGAAAGTTAGAGGCCAAAGAGTGTGTAAGGAGGAGAGAGAGAGATAAGTCCATAATTTGTAAATGTTTCAAATAACTTAGCGTGATGTGGATACAACCAGAAGGGTATCCAATACCTTAGCGTGATGTGGATACAACCAGAAGGGTATCCAATACCTTAGCGTGATGTGGATACAACCAGAAGGGTATCCAATATCTTAGTGTGATGTGGATACAACCAGAAGGGTATCCAATACCTTAGCGTGATGTGGATACAACCAGAAGGGTATCCAATACCTTAGCGTGATGTGGATACAACCAGAAGGGTAGCTAATACCTTAGCGTGATGTGGATACAACCAGAAGGGTAGCTAATACCTTAGCGTGATGTGGATACAACCAAAAGGGTTTCTAATACCTTAGCGTGATGTGGATACAACCAGAAGGGTATCAAATACCATAGCGTGATGTGGATACAACCAGAAGGGTATCAAATACCATAGCGTGATGTGGATACAACCAAAATGGTAGCTAATACCTTAGCGTGATGTGGATACAACCAGAAGGGCATCATTAGGCCCAAATTTTCCATGACATAGAAAAACTGCCCAATTTCCCCACCATTGGTCCCTACATCCCCCACATTATCTTAGAAAGGAATGCGTGCAGAATGAACTGTAGTACTTCAAAGAGTTGAATCTGCTGATTGGGTGCTGATAGAACCCTGGTGGAATACAGATGGAATGCTCTGGAAGCGTGCTTCAGAGCAATTTCCCGCCTTGCTTTTCCGCTTTAACATTCGAGATTGTGTCTCCAGTGTCTGACAAGTTGTTGTGTTACCAACTGGTGCTTAACACCGCCACTTGACATAGCCATTGTTGCACTAGATTTCTGGGGCCATATTCGTGAAACATTTGTTAACATCTTACAACTAAGAAGGCCTTCCAAACAGCAGTAAATATTTCTAGGTGTTTCCTCTTAAAACCTATTTACAAAGCTGTTGAGACAAACTTTTACTAAGGTGAGAAATCTTAACCGAAGATAAAGGGCGGGGTTGACCCCGTTGCTATGGATGATGTTGTGTTCCACAAACAAGATTATTTACTATGCCCACAGTGATTGGCTGATGGGTCACTGATTTAACATGATACCAAGAATGGTATACTGACTAGTGAGGATATGTCCCGCTAACTGTCAGCCTCTTACATGCCTGGCAGCTTGTAAACAAATGTGTGCTGTTCTTTAGTTGTCTCCGTTTTTGGAAGCGGAGTTGTGGTACAGGTCAATTTCACTTCAGTTTCCAATGATAGAAAATGAAAGAAAATGGTATGTACACAAGTCCTGACCTCAATGATTTGCACGACCATTTTACAACCATAAGTGAGAATTACAAACACAGGGCAGTGAAGGCCACACATATAAATAACTTTAGTTGCTAGAAAGTCTGACTCACAGTGGGCTACATCAAACCACACTCCCCTGGGCCTAACACCTACACAGGAAACGAAATAGAGAAATCAGCGCTACTAATTCCCTTGGTATTGCTCTGCGCCAATATGAAATATCCCAGAAACATCACAGGTTCCCTGGACAGTGATTATCCATTTTCTCATGAAATAATGTTTAAAAGTTGAGCTGCCTTCTCCTAACAGGCTACTTTATGAAAGTCGCCAAAAATCTATATATTGAAAGCCATTCTTTCCCTTAATTAATTCTCTCCGCCACGGGCTGGCAAGTGACTATAGAGGGTTTTAACACCTGTTCCCTACTACAAAGCAAAGGCTCAAGTTGAGCTAAAACACCTGTGGCTGTACTCATGCAGATGCACTGCAGGTTAAAAAGAGGGGAGTTGCTGTAATTGTTGGCACAATCCTTAATTTCTATCCACAGTTGCAATGTTTGCAAACAATGTGAGAGGTTGCCAAAGCGACATGAGACGCTCGGCGGTTTCGAATGGTTCGTAGCGTCCTGGAAGAGGGCCGTGGGAAGACAGGCACACAGGTTTCGGTGTGAATTTACACGTTATCGGCGTAATCTACTTCAAATCTGATTTGTTCATGAGGACAGTCTCAATGTCAAGGATGCATTTCGTGTAGGGGGGGTTTCATTCAGCTGTCGAATAGAGCACCAAGAAATCACTGTTATGCTTTAGTCACATGCTGTCGAGATTGCTCCTGGCAATTGCCCTGTCATGAAGTGCTTTGAACCTGCTGTATACAGTGATTTAGCATATATGTTTTGGTAGTTTAGAGTCTTACAACCACACTAGCAGTAGTAAGTACATCACACAGTAGTAATAGTAGTAGTATTAGAAGTAGTAGTAGTAATAGTAGTAGTTGAATTGGTAGTAGTAGTAAGTACATCACACAGTGGTAGTAATAGTAGTAGTAGTAGTAATAGTAGTAGTGGCAGTAGTTTTAGTAGTGGTGGTGGTAGTAATAGTGGTGGTAGTAGTAGTATTAGTAGTAGTAGTAGTGGTGGTGGTAGTAGTATTTGTAGTGGTGGTAGTAGTGGTAGTACTAGTGGTAGTAGTAGTAGTAGTAGTGGTGGTAGTAGTAGTAGTAGTAGTGGTGGTGGTAGTAGTGGTGGTTGTGGTAGTAGTAGTAGTGGTATGGTGTACACCAGTGAATTAAAAGCATTGTTTATACCAGTGAATTAAAGGCATTGTTTATGCCAGTGAATTAAAGGCATGTACAGTAGCGTTAATCCTGACCCAGACAGTGAGGGGTGTTTTTGACATGGTGTCATACTAATGCGTCACCAAAGGAGCTGCCTGCAGGAGATGGTGGCAGCAGCACACCCCACACACACACCTGTACCCCACACACACACCTGCACCCCACACACAACTGCAGCTCATCACTCATTATTTCCTCTATTTAAGTTCCTTGTTTGTTTTGCCCCTTACGGGTTATTATTGTTATCTGTATGTATTGTGTTGTGCTGCTGTTTTGTCGTCTACTAAAATAACTAATATCGTCTTTTCCGTTTTCTTTCCTCTTGGTGCAATGACGTGGACGTAGTATCTCAGGATTGTTCGCCAGTGCTAGAGAAACTATGAGGTGCAGAACATTCTATATGCCAATGCGTGTTGCTAGCTGCCATCTATATACCACCGCTAGCAAGAAGCCGTCTATATACCACCGCTAGGTAGAAGCCGTCTATATTACACAGCTAGCTAGAAGACACCTATATTCTATAAACCGCAAGCATTCAGTCGTCTATATACCACCGCAAGCAAGAAGCCGTCTATATACAACCGCAAGCTAACAGACGTCTATATACCACCTCTAGCAAGAAGCCGTCTATATACCACCGCTAGCTAGAGCCACTTATATTCCACCGCTAGCTAGTAGCTGTCAACATACCACCGCAAGCTTTCAGCCGTCTATATACCACCGCAAGATAACAGCCGTTTATATACCACCGCAAGATAACAGCCGTCTATATACCACCGCAAGCTTTCAGCCGTCTATATACCACCACTAGCAAGAAGCCGTCTATATACCACCGCAAGCTTGTAGCCATCTATATAACACCGCTAGCTAACAGCCGTCTATATACCACTACAACATAGAAGCCGTCTATAACCACCACAAGCTAACTGTCTATATACCATCGCAAGCTAACAGGCTGTACAATAACTTTTTAAAACGATATACCGCATCATTGAATTACACACCACCTGTCTTAATTGTTTCTTTCCACAGGCAGTAAGGCTGATGAATAACTGATACTGTGTATTTTTTACATGCTATTGTTGTATAGTATTTATTATTTTGAATGCAATGTCCCTAAATGTCATGTTTTTGTGGATATGTGTCCTCTATGTCAAGGCAGAGAGAGAGACAGGGCACATATTTAATTGTGTTTAAATACAGGTGACAATAAAGTTGAACCCTCACCCTTAACCCCCCACCCCTAGCTCTTAACCTTGCCTAAAATGATGACCCTGATTGGAAGTGAAACATGCCCCCCTGACACACATGTATACGTGTGGAAGCCGACGTCTAGACTTAAAGAACTGATGCTCACATGGCTGTCAGCTCAGACACAACCATTTCAGTATTGAAAGATGAAGATGTCCACAGATGGCAGAACACAGACCCAGCCATCAGTATTGAATGATGGCAATCCAAGACATATCAGTATTAAATGATGGCAGTCAACAAACATAGACGTTTTGTATTAGATGATGGTAGTCCACAGACCCAGCTTTGTCAGTACTGGATGATGGTAGTCCACAGACTCAGCCATGTCAGTATTGAATGATGGCAGTCCACAAACACAGACGGAGACACATGCGACTACAAACCTTTCTGGGGAGATTAGTGTCTAGTGGGGTTAACATGTCATGCTCCTCAGACCTAGAGGCAACAAATTCTTATTGCTGATTGGCTGAAAGCTGTGGTAAATCGTTTTTTATTTGGTAAAATGTATAATAGCGATAAGGCACTTTGGGGGTCTCTGGTATGTTAGCAATCTACCACAGGTCAGGGCTGAATCCAGGCACTCTGTGTTGAGTCGTGCTTAAGAACAGCCTTTATGCGTGCTGTATTGGACAGATACCTAACCTTATCAGGCCTTTTCACATAATTGAACAGTAACGTCCAGCGTTGGGTTCATGTTCAGAAATAAAACAATTGTCTTAATTGAAAAGCGTTTCAAAGTATTTAAATTAGAATATTTGTTCACATCTTGAATAAATGTAAGTATCAACAGAATTTACCCTGAGCCTCGTTAAGTATGAACCGAATGTCCCTTCCTGTACCCATTTCCCAGAGTTCCCTTGTGTTACCTTGAGATAGGCGTCTGCAGCTGCTTCCTCCTCACTCTCACAAAGTCAGCCATCCCCAGCCCACGGTCAAAGCAAGGCAAAAACCTTTCAGACCACAGTCTGTAATGACAGAGATGCTGTGCCCTAGAACTCAAAGCACAAAACGCAGACCCAGTGAAACTGAACACCAAACAAGAAAGAAAAACTTGCAGGAGAGAATTCTAGGAAGCAGAGTTGTCTTGATCATCCAGCCCTCTGTGCCACGGAAAACAAACCAAAGTTATCTGTCCCGAACTACACTTGTGCAACAGCCTGCCAAGCCTGCACTGGGGAGAACTGCCGTAGCTACACTGTGATTGGTCCAGCCAAAGTGTGTCAGTTCTGTCAGTGCTCTGAAAGGCTCCAGGACTAGTCTGGGGGGAGAGAGAGAGAGAAGGGTGGAGAAAGAGAGAGAGAGAGAGAGAAGGGTGGAGAAAGAGAGACAGAGAGAGAGAGAGGGGAAGGGTTAAGGAGAGTTAGAGAAAGAGAAAGAGAGAGTAAAAGAGTGGGTTTAGCCATGCTCACTGATTGGGTGTTGACTGAAATGTTTGTGGGGCAGTGTGTGTGTCTACTCAACGCAGTGAGAACTTTCCATGGCACTGGTAAAGCACCAAAGCTCTTTTCGCACACACTTGCCCGTGTGACAGAATAGCGCAATCCAAATAAAACCTGTTGTTGAAAGTCGCGACCACTATCGCCATGCTGACAACTTAACAACACCCCCTAACAAAACAACCGCGTATGCTACGTGATATAAAAACACGCTAATAACCCGAGGTGAGTGTTTCCTCCAACACATCTGCGTCCCATTACGACACAATGCCGTGGGCCAGTTTGTTTGAATCCTGCATATTTCTCAGTAGCAGCATGGCCAGCGCAGAGCCTGAAACTATTGTCTAGTAGTACAATATTTTAGGTCTGAACTCCCACCACTTCCTGATCTACTCAGAGTGACTAACAGAATGAGACGACACTGAGTAAATGCTGAAGCAATGGCGGGTCGTACCTACAGGCCAGTACACATTCAATTCATTAAGACTCTTTTAATAGAGTCTGTGAAAGCAGTCTGGCCCTGTCATTGGGGAAATGCCCGGCCTGTTGGCTGTGGAGTTAAAGTCGTTTTTCTGCTGGGTCGTCTTGGTTGGTGGCTGTGTAGTACACTCCCATGCTCTTTGACATGCCTCTTCAATTCAGAGAGCAACGCGACTGCTTTTCATTCTGAGGGATCAATCTCTGGTTCGGTGTGATTTCCTCAAGTCAGTCACTTCAAAAGCTTTTTGTTCATTAGAACCATTTGTTTATTCAGTGCTTCGTAATGGATTCCTGACATCCTGTTCATCAGGTATAAATGGAACATGTTTGTCATTGTCCCTAGACCATCTACGGTACCCTCTTTCTTCTTCTTTCCCCCCCTCACCCCTCTCCCTCCTCTCCCCCTCTCCCTCCCTTTTAATGTCAACTATCACCTCTAGTCTATCTCTGACCAAGAGCTGACCCTAGGCCAGATGTAATTCACTGACCGTTACTTTAACTGGAGAGAGGCTTGACTTCTGTGTCTATAAATCAGAGAGTCATGGGAAACATCGTCCCAGTATGAAAACGACCCAGTTTGCATTATCAAGAGCATTCGGAAGATGCTGATATTTTTGTAGATATTCATCTTGAATGCAGGTCATGAGCTAAGAACGATTTGAGTCATAATTTGTCACCTCTACTGCAACTAAGCAATTTCCATCTGGTTCAGTCTACATGGGCGTTTTGACCAATCGCTTTCACGGAAATCGCAGGCTGCGCATTCAAATCGCAAAACTCTAAATGGGCCCTCTCCTCTTTTCTCCATTAGCCTGTTTTACAGACCATCTTGATGACAGGCACAAGCAAAAACGGCCCTTGATGTTGCGGCCTAAACCTGAACATGGATTGGTCTATCCGACATTCAGTATTGCATGGAAAATTTATGGTTTTATAACTACATCCAATATCATTTTAAAGAACCACCACTGTTTTGGCCTGCTAGCCTAGTAGGGTTAAACCTACCAGGCCAGCAGGATACATGTGTTGTCAAAGTGTCAACAGTGAAATGCGTTTTTTTAAATACCTTTTAGGGTTGGTAGTGCCGACCATGCCCCCCGAAAAGGAATAGCTGGAATGAATTAACAAACACAACAGCTGATGTTCTTGCATAATTAGGTCCGCTGTTGTACAGGGCAGACCCACCCCATGCCAGCTGCTCTGTACGCCACACGTCCATTGACATGTCAATCCTTAACACACACTAGTTAATATTAACGAGTAAAACATTGCCCCAGGTTTTCCTCCTCATTACAGAGTTTTTCTATACATCTTTTTGTGGTTCAAACCACGTGACAGGTTTCCAACCCGGTTACATGCCAAAGCCATCGCAAGTAGAGCACCGCTTTCCAACCCTGTGATTTCTCATCAGTCACAACGACTACAAACCGCAGTGTTGTCCTACGGGTGACATCAAAAGTGTTCCTTGTAACCCTCATTATTAATTCAATGTTTTATTTTTAGACATTCAGCTAGGCAATTTCCTGTATGGTCAAAGTTCTGGTGCTGGTTCTTACTGTTCAATGGTGTTCCTCCATGGCTTCAGTCCGTTGTTTGAGTGGGGCATCCTGGGGTTCATTGGAGTCGCTCCACGCTGTGGGTCGGTATTTCTGAGAACGTGGGAGTATTTGCGTGTGCATGCACGAGTGTGTGTGCTACTGTCTATGGGTCTGTGCGCATGTGTGTGTGTGTGTGTGTGGCAGAGGTCAAGCTTAGAGGTCTGCCCTTCTCCACGTCTCAGCAGGCACCATCCCTGTCCGCTACACTGTATAAGCTGTGTTTCTATTTATTTGCTCTTTCAAGTTAGCAGGTTCTTTCCACCCCAGAACCCGTCATCGGTGTCCTGGGAAACAGCAGTCTGGCCACAGAGGAGCAGGACCATGTTTCCGGAACAAAACCTGCCAGTGCCCTGCCTTAATTTGAGCCTGTTTGCCTCTGCAAAAAAACGTGAACTGCAATTATGGTATGTGAATTTTAATTAATTATTTGATTCATGCTTGAAATGTTTCAAATGTAAAATAAACTGTGGGATCAGTGGTTACAGTACAGCTTTGCTTTTCCAGCAGAAAGTACCTGCAACAAGAGCATGATTCAGATTAAGATATGGCATCTGTACAGCAGGCAGGTAGCTAGGGATGAGACCTCACAGGATGGATACAAGGTGATGAGAATGTTTAAGCAAGGTCAATAACCAACTGATCCAAAGCCTTGTTCACACCTTGTGCTAACATGTGAGTTCTGTGATGATTCCACATGATTCAGTCACAGTCTGATTAGGTTTTTGGTTAAGTGGGTGATGAACGTCATCCCCCCCTTTCAAAATAAAAGCTGAAAGTAGTTTGGTATAGGATACATAAAGTGGGTATAGAATGTCATCACCCCCTTTCAAAATAAAAGCTGAAAGTTGTTTGGTATAGGATACATAAAGTGGGGATAGAACGTCCTCACCCCCTTTCAAAATATTTGTTACCTTACAGCCTGATATGAACACAAAATCTGACATAACTTACATTCATAACCATAACATACAAATTAAAATACAATTCCAAAAAACTCTGAACATTTATACATAAAAAAACAGTACAATACCTTATTAAGACAGTTGAACACTCCTAAAGTTAATACTTGTTGGAACCACCTTATGCTTGAATTACATTCATGGGTCTCAGTACTAACTTTGCTTTGTTTTGTCAGACATCGTTTGGCATTCCAGCCAAAACATTTTGGTCCCATCTCACCACAACATCTTTAGTCACTTGGCCTCAGACTTTTGGGCAAATAACTTGGTTATGCCTTTTTGTGGATTGTTGTTTTTTTCTAGCCCCCCAAACACATGGAGGTCTGTGTAAATCACTGCATGCACAACGTTTACCACGGCCCTTGAGACTGCACTGGGAGAAACAGTAAACCTTTGTGCAACAACACGTATGGATGTGCCGTCCTGGTGAAGCTGGACTGTCTGTGCAACCTAAATAGGCTGCAAGTACCGCAATATACTACCAGTAGTGACAAGGATATTAGCAAAATGCAAAACTAGAGAAGAATCAGTTTGGTGGGACAAGGTGAGTGCAATTGTCTGTGGCCACAACCTACAAAACCATTCCCTTTTTGGGGGTGATCTTGATGTGGCCTCTCCAGTGCATGTGTTGTTACTTTCATTTGCAGCAAAATGGATGACATTGATTCACAATTACTTATGCTTCCTAACTAGACAGGTTGATATCTAAGAAAAGTAATTGATGTTTCATGTATTGTATTGGTGTTGTACTGTGATGATATGCCTTTACACATCGCATAGATCTTTTTGAAAGTTCTTTTGTGCCCATAGTGGATTCTTTGCTTTGAATTTCACTACTAAGCAGTGGAGTCTTTTATGAAAAATTGCTTCTATCCTGAATTATTTAAAATCCCTTCAATTGCTCACAGATGGAAGCCAATTAGCTTGATTTGTGATGTGGAGATTGGTTGGCTATACCTCCACAATTTCAATTCGATTCATGTCCAAATAGGTATTTTACTGTTTTATTTAAATTCATTCAAATTTTAAAAAAAATTGCTCTGGAAAACACCAGGAAAAGCTTAAATATCATAGTATAGAGTCTGATATTTTGGTTATGTTTGGACCTGCTGACAGGACCGTCAGGGGATTTGAGCAACCACAGTCAGTCAATATGAAATTTCCTAGTGCTCTTGGGTAATATATTTATTTTTGGAGCAATTAGAGCAGAAGCTTTGCAAAGGGGGAGTTTCAAGTCCCTTGCCTCCATGGTAGAATAGAGAGACGGGTTGCACAATGAAATGGCAGAAGAGAGGTACTTTGGGAAAGATGAATTGTTCCGTGGACTTAATGTTTGGTATTGATTTCAGAGTGAATTCACAGCCTACTCAAATGTCTGGTTAACTTGTTAATTACAGTTATCAATTAACTACCTTTCTTTATACTACTATCTTTATGCAGTCAGCAATAACAGTGTTGTGACCTTTTGTGTTTGTCTAGTCAGGCAAGGGTATGTAGAAGTAAAATGTATCAAGTAGGAATACATTAGAAATGCCATGAGAATTTTTGTATCTAAAATTATTCCAAATATCAAAGCGGATCCCCTAGCCACATTATTATTTATATTTTAAATATAATTAAAACAGGGAGAAAACACATATATAAAATAAGAGCTAAATATGCTGAAAATCTGAATAGATTCAGGCTTTCTGTTCTAGAGGAAGACCAAACCCTGATAAATATTCACTCTTTTCGTTTCACTGGTGTTCAGGGTGTTAGGTAAAGTCTTACTTTGGCCCAGATTGTCTACTAATTTACATACATTCTACTTTTGGTGCATCAAGCTCCATTAGGAGGGCCCTCAGGACTTACAATAAACATCTACCAGCTACGGAGGTCCTGGGGAACACACACAATAAACGGTCAATTCAAATGTCAGTGATCTTTATTGTTCAAACATGTAACTTTAAAACACATTCTGGAAGTTTCCAGATGGTTAGCTGTTAGCCGGCCTGGTCTTGTTAGCTGTAAATCTTATAACATCAGTCCATCAATGTTTTATATAATCAATTTTTTCAGAAGTTATCCCAAAGTGCTTTTACAGGTACACAGCAGAGCTGCAAAGAGCAAGGGAACACAGATGCGGAGGCAGTACATTGCGACGGAACTAGATGAAACACAGCTTATGTAAATTTACATCAGAAATCTATCCCTTTATCTGCTAACCCTAAACTTTTTTTCTAACCTTTATTCTGTTAAACTGCTATGTAATTCTCGCCTGCTAATATGAATAGTTATTTCTAAAACACACAAAAGCTATATGGTAAAAAGAATTAAGGTCAGGGTTATGGTTAAAATTAGGGTTAGATTGGAATGGTGTTTCAGTGTCACCCAAAGCATAAACATATGTGTGTCATACTAATGTAACAATGTTGGGTGTGTAGACCAACCTGGATGAAACGTGTGTGTGTGTGTGTGTGTATCATCCCAATGTAACAATGTTGGGTGTGTAGACCTCCCTGTATGCATTCCTCAGCAGAACATATGGAAAACAGCTCTCCAACATGTCCTGGCTCAGGAACGGAGATGCCTCCACAATCTACAGAGCAGAAGGGGTGTCAGGAAAGGTCAGGTCATTGATTTAGCTTTCATAGTATCCAGGTGAGTGTTGTTGTGATAAAGAGAAATCCTAATATGATTATTAAATATTTTCACGATTAAATAAAAATGCAAGAGATTCAGGAGAGGACCGGACCAAGGCGACAGCATTGTCAACACAACAGTTTCAGAGACATGACATCAAACAGTTAAAGACAATACAAATACAATGTCAACACATCAGTTTCAGAGCCATGACATCAAACAGTTAAACACAATACAAACCCAATGTCACACATTGTGGAAGTCCTCAATATCCTGCCCCTCGTGTTTTACTGTAAAGCGGTAGAAAACGACTGCTTTACTGTAAAGCGGTAGTATATCTTCGGAAGCATACCATGTGCAGAAGGAGGTAAATGGAGGCTCTGTTCTTGCTGTCCATCTTGTTGTCCACATTCTGACCCAGCTGGAGCAGAGTGGAGGACGCCACCTGGGAAAGACACAGGGGTCGTTACTAGTGAATGTTTGTGGGGGCTTTCTGAAAAGTAATGATTATTTTCAAAAGTCCTAGACAGCAACTTTAGCTTATGGATAGAACCAGAAAGTGGTGTCATCTCCCCCCACATGCTCTGATCCCTTTTATACCTAAAGCCAACTATCGGCTTTCTGAACGTGGGTTTATTACTGCAAAAGGACTGCTGTGTCAAAAAGAACTGTTTCCAGATCTATGCGTTTCCAGATCTAGGTGTTTCCAGATCTAGGTGTTTCAGATCAGGGGGCTTCTGATCTAGTTATTACCAGGAGAAACTCTTTGAGGTGTTGCTCAATGTTCTTGTTCTGGACAGTGAACATGGCTGCAGACAGCTGGTTGATTGCTGTAGCCAGACAGTGGATGTTGTTGATGTGACCTGCAAACAACAATTAAATCAATTAACCAATCATCAATCAATGACTATACTAATCCGCTTATTGACAGCTACTGCCAGACAGCTGTAGTTGTTTACCAGTAATTGATCTGTCAACAAATAAATTGCACTAATTAGTTAATCAAGCATAGCAATCAGCTATAGTGAATTGGTGTGGCCAAACAGTAGATGTCGTCATGCTAACCTGTAATCAATCAACCAATCAGATTTTTGACAGCCCTGGCTAAACATTGGATGTCGTTACTGAGTTCTGTCAAAGCAATAACCAGAATCACAAAATGAGTCAAATGAAACAAGACACTTTTGCAGAAAGAGATAATTTACTAGACATCAGAAGGCATTTCCACTGAAAAATTATAGTAGGACACTTTTGCAGTAACTAAACTAATGCTTCAACAGCAACTGGACTTCAGCACAATTTCAGAATCCATTTGGGTCATGTTGTTTCTCTCTCGCTTTTTTGAATATGAGCATTTGGATGCTCTGTTATTCAGGCTCAGTGTCAAGTCATGTAGTTCAGCAGGATGCTTGTTCTGGCTCAGTGTCAAGTCATGTAGTTCAGCAGGATGCTTGTTCTGGCTCAGTGTCAAGTCATGTAGGTCAGCAGGATGCTTGTTCTGGCTCAGTGTCAAGTCATGTAGTTCAGCAGGATGCTTGTTCTGGCTCAGTGTCAAGTCATGTAGGTCAGCAGGATGCTTGTTCTGGCTCAGTGTCA
>JACXGK010012437.1:0-14323 GCA_016801125.1 Novumbra hubbsi | reverse complement strand
ATGAGAAGCCACCATGCAAGGCTAGCTGAGATACTGTCTATGAGAAGCCACCATGCAAGGCTAGCTGAGATACTGTCTATGAGAAGCCACCATGCAAGGCTAGCTGAGATACTGTCTATGAGAAGCCACCATGCAAGGCTAGCTGAGATACTGTCTATGAGAAGCCACCATGCAAGGCTATCTGTGGTCAAAAACTGTACAGGCATGTGCTGTTATAAAGGATCCATGCTGCATTGAGACATGTATAAAAATGCCTGGAAGTGCCATAGTGGCCCTTTATTTCGCTTTGCATGGCGTAAAATAAGATATGTTCGTGACCTAAAAAGAAGGGTTATTGTTAATAGCATTTTTAATCACCATGCCTGAAGCACTATTTAATGTAAATTTCTTTAGAATAGTTGTCTTATTCCTAAATTGAGTTTCAAGCGCTGGTAGAATCCTTGTCCCCTGGTTTCCTTCTTCCTTCTTTGGCTCCTGTTGGGGTAGTAAAGCATCACAGGCTTCTCCTGCCTCTTGCAGCTTCCGCTACTCCTTCATCATCAGCTGCTCTCCTGGGGCCTTTTTATTCTTACCCCAAAGTGTGAGGGAGGCTGGGTGAGGGAGGGGCTGGCCATGCTGGCTAGAATGTTCACTAGAATGTTCTGCACCTTCCGGCCAAAACACACACAAATAGAATTATAGCTACTCACATTATAGCCTGGCTGCAGACTAACATATTCCACTGTTGCTACTGAGTCTTTCAGTTGGTATCATTAGCTTAGGAGAGGGAAGACACAGAGGGAATGGACACAATGCCAGCGTTCTGGACCCAGTATGGCATTTATTTAAGTGGCAGAAGAAACATCAACACTGAAATATAAAAACCTGTGGGGCTTGCAATGCCATCAGGCTTTTCCTTCTCTTCTTCCGCTCCCAGATGCCTGGACCTGCTTTCCTGGGGCCCCTTTATTCTACCCCTGGCGAGGCTTGATTGTGGGCAGGAGTGCCGTGGCAGCCAAGCTGCATTAAAGGATAGCCACAGGACCCCTCAAGGTCCCCCATTAGCAGCCCCGGTCCAGGTGGTTCTCCCAGGGCCATGCTGATGCAGGAGAGGCCTTGTAGTTCGTTTGTACATAAAGATTAATTATATTTCATGAAATCATATTTTTATACTGCTGTCCTTGAATAGATGCCTTCTGCGTTGGCATGCTTGATTTGAATGAGGGACTAATGATGAAGAGTTTAGTAATGCTCAGAGCACATCGCACGACAGGTAAGGGTTAACTGAAAACTCACATCAGGATTCTACTTGCATGCCTCACATTTAGAATAGGAAGCTATTGCTGACGTTTAAGACGGGTTAACGTGTGATTTAAACGAGGTGCTAACTGCATCAGAAACGTTTTATTCCTTAATACATTTTAAATTATTGATCTAGTTGCGATTAGATTTAAGTTGTTCGCACTTTTCTCAGACCTTATCAGTGCTAACATCTGACATCTGTTTTAGTGTGTATGGGGACGAGGGCAACTTGATCCGCTGCATATTTTTTAGCTATGATGCCAATAACCCCCAAGCTTATTCTGTTCTTCGTATAAGTTGGAATGGGAAGACCATTGCTCAGATTCGTACCACAATCGGTGATTTTATAGGACGCTGTGTAGAATCCTGCCTCTATCATTTACAGGACAGGAATTCAAACCATAAGATGACAATGAAATGTTTTGTTTCTTCTCTGCGTCTTCCCCAGTATAGTATTAGCTAGTTTAGGCTGGGGGTTATAGTAGTGGTGGTGTCTAAAGCAAGTATGGAAGACTACAAGTAAATGCAAACTGATAGATGGACCTTCTACTGGTCATTTCTGCCTGTTTTTATGTTTGTTAAAAATGTACATATGGCCTCTTTAACTTTGTTAATGACATCTCTTAGGCAATATATTATAAGCTGCGTTAAGCTGTGCTGTGATCTGCTTCCTCTCTCTCTTGGTTTGCTCTGTCGCCCCCCCTCCTGTTGCTTACCTAAACAGTATCTGCCTACCTGTCTCACTCGCAAACAGGCTGTTGTCACAGTTCTCCCTCATCGGGGGGAGGCGTGAGGGCGATGTTGTGACTCTCACCCGCAGCCACACAAGCACCTCGCTAACCACACATGCAAAGAGTTTGATATCAGGGCAAGGATGATTCACCAAATCCAAATCATGAAACACATAACGCCAAGAAAGAAGTCGTTCTGGAGCTCTGAATTCCAATGCGTGACCTCCTACTCCCCAGCTCTTCCGTCGTGTTTCCTCCACATGTTTATTTACATTCGAGGTCTTTTCTAATTAGCCTGAGAGAGGAGAAATTGGGGTGAGACATGGAGTAGAAGGAAAGGGGGAGAGAAAGGGGAAGAGGAGGGTGAGGACTTATCGGTGCAGCCAGGCGAGTTGAGATGGAGGAAAGCAGGGCAAAGAAACCCACTCTCGCAGAATAAAAATCTCACAGCAGAGTTATATAAGCTAGGCAAGGGAATTTCTTAAATACTTCTTTAAATAAGAAAGAATAAATAAATAAAAATAGCCCTTTAATATTTAATGCAGCGCATGATTTAAACTCTGCCCACTTGATGTGTATTCTATTTGGTTTGTTTCTCTGTAGCTGTTTTATTATACAGCAAAATGGTGATTAAAGCTTTTTCTGTCTTTTCTAGTATTGTCTGCTGAAATAGTTCAGTTCATTCAACGAGACAATCCTTCTTGTAATTTGTTCATTTTAATGAAAAGAAAGCTGACATTGTCATTTGTTCTCTCGCATGTGTCTCTCTCTTTCGTTCCGGTCCCATTGTAATTAGCAAATCCTTCTTATTTGATTGACTTGATGAATGTGAATTAAAACTGGTGTGTGAAACAAATTGTTACTCTGTTATCAGACAGAGCCCACAGCCATCAGGCAGTGAGGGTCAAGGAGTACAGTAGCACGTCACTACTCACTGGCCTCCAAATAGCCAGTGTCATTATGTGGTTTTAAGGATATCGTTGGGTCACGAAAGGCCTCGTCCGAGTCATTAACAGCCCCACTTGACGGGCTGCTCATGGGCCTGTGAGATACTCTATCACACCGTTGTACATCCAACACCAACGGCTGTGTTTTAACGCTCCATTGTGTCCCAACTGGAGCAAATTCCATTATTTCTAAGTGGATGGCTGACTGCACTTTGAAGCTTTTATGCCAGGCTTTCGTGTTTCTTGTTAGTAATGAGAACATATTGATCTGTCTGCGTGGAGAACGTCTGGATAGACAAAGGCCGGAGCGAGGTATTTCACACACTGTCTGGTGGAGGACCAGGTCCTCGGGGATAACCGCTGAACTAGTCAGCAGTGGAGCGCTATAGGGAGAGAGACCGGAACAGAAATGAAGACAGGAAGTGAGAGACAGGAATACCGTAGCATGTACGTCAATACATGGCATTAAATTGAGGGAGGGGAAAAGAGAAGGATGGGATGGAGAAAAAGGGAGAGAAAATACAAAAGGTGCTGTTTTGTTCAGACATGTTCCCTGTACCTCATGTAGGTGCAGGCTGGAGATCTGAGGTTTGATATCAGTCACTGTCGGTTTCTCAGTAACCCATCGTTTGTTAATCTGTCTCTCCAACCCCCAACTCATTTCAGTTTCCCCATTAACTTCTTTCTGTCTCCCTTTCCCATACCCCTCCCTCAGTTCACTTTTAATTGGGATTTTGAAGAGATACGCTTGTTGGTATTGCCAATGCAGGTGGAAAATACGTTTATTATTGTGTAATTATCTGAGAGAAATGTGTCTCTCTAATGTCATGTAACTGTGTTGAACTTTCCGAAAACCAAGGCAGATGAAATTATGAAACCTGTGATGTGAATGAAGTTCACAAGTACATATAAGGAATGTTGTTTTCCGTTCTTACAATAACAAGATGTTATCCACAGGATGGAAGCAAAATTAGGTGGTACAAATGAGAGTAAGAACAACATCTTAGGGTCTGGGACCGTGTGAAACGACCAATAAATGTCAACTGTAAAACGTGAATCATGACTATACTTGGATAGTTATATATGGGGTCGATTAAGCTGTCTATGGCTAGTGTAAGCTAAATAATTTGCTTCTGCTAGAAAGAATTCAGACATTTTCTTGCTTCTTTGTCTTCACTTGGTGTCACGGCTGCTTGCCTCATTGTTCCAAAGACATAATTCAGTAGAAGCACCAAGCCAAAATACTGGCAGACACAAAGTAATCTATGAACCCGGTTTTGGTTACTAGGGGCACTCTGACATAGCTCTATCTTCCTCCAGCTGGCCACAAAACTCCTACATAACTGAGTGCGGAAAGTCAGACGCAACCTCTGGGTCTGGTCAGGACAGTGCGTCGGCATTTCCATGTGCCTTGGGTCATGTGACACGGTCTGTCTTCATGAATGCGACGCGGTCCATCTTTATGAATGTGACGTGTTATTTCTTCATTAATGTGACGCTGTCTGGCTTCCTGAATGCGACGTGGTCTGCCTTCGTGAATGTGGCGTGTTATTTCTTCATGAATGTGACGTGGCCTATATTAATGAATGTCAATATTAAGCCCCTCCTTCCCATCCCACAGGTGAGGCCAATGACAGGGAGATCCAGGTTGTGGAGTTACCCATCGTGGACAGCCTGCACCCACGACCGCCCTACCTGCCTCTGGCCATCCCGGAGGACCTGGCCGATCGCCTCCACCGTCTCCATGGGGACCCGTCTGTCTGGTGGGTGTCCCAGTTCGTCAAGTACTTGATCCGTCCCCAGGCCTGGCTGGAGAAGGAGATCCAGGAAACCACCGCCAAACTGGGCTTCAGACACCCCATCATTGGGTAGGTGGACCCAATACACACACACATTCTTTGTCCTTCACCCTTCCATTTATCTCAGTCCTAAGGAAAACTCACACTTCACACACACACCATATTTCCCCATCCTCAATGCGAGCCCCATGATTGACCCGTAAAAGCAGTTATTTTCCCATCGTGTTGTGGATGGGTGCGATGGCAGACAGGCTGTGGGGTGCAGTGCCAGCTTCCCCTCAACATTTTGCAGCGAGCGGATGCATCTCCTAGTCAGAACTTCTCCGGAAGTAACTGTGGGGGGAGTGAATACACATGCAACCCCAACCCGACTACTAGGCTCTCTCTGGGGACTCCCAACGCTACACTTGTGAGAGCCATCTAAGGGTGCTAGGTCCCAGGCTTTAATACCGTGAGCCCTTTAAGTCCCATGGACTATAGAAGACTGTGTTGATGTGAGATGCCATTTAGGCCGGAAACGGGTGCCAAAGAGGCAAGCTATGAGGAGAGGCTGTCAGACAATCCCCAAGGACATGCTCCGCTATAGGCACTCTGACTCCGGTATGCTGTGGAGAGCGAGATAGAGAGGGGAGAAAGAGAAGGGAGAGAGGGTGGGAGGGAGGGAGGAAGAGATAAAGAGAGAGAGAGGGATTGGAAGATACGAAGAGGAAGAGGGCAGCTTGCTGCATCCACTCTGCAAACATTGCAGTCACTCTGTCATCCATCACTGTAAAACCCTCTGCCCTTCACTCCAGGAGAGAGGCTTTCCGCTTCACACACTATCACTCACATAGACACACGCACACACACACACAGCACACACACACAGCACAACTGAACGTGCGGTCTATCGCTGGCAGTCGACAACTAGGCGAGAGACACGAGGGACGACAAACAGGCCAACTATGACCTATACAAAGCAGACAATGAGGCAAAAGAGCAATGCAAGGACATATTACAGTCTCCACTCAATGGGCCAGACGTGAGAAGAGCGTTTCAGGGACTTCAGACAATAACTCGTTATTAAGGGACGATGAGCTGCGTGGCGGACTGAGACGCCTGGCTAAACGCGTTCTTCTAAAGCTTTGAAAATTCCTTTATTGACCGTTAAGCACCTTGAAATTGATTCTATCGAAGAATTGGGTCTTATTAATGAAGTTATTTCCATGGTTCGAGGAGTGTCGAGATAAAGACTGCTATTATGGACAAGAGGCCCTCACATTTTCTGTGGACATTGTAGGTAGAAGGCATGTATGCCAGGGTTAGGGGCATCCAGGCTGAGCAACTGTTTTTTTTATCATTATATTAAGTAAAGTTATTGTAGTCAAATAGGGCACACGCACATTAGAGGTCCGTGTTAAACCACGTCAGATTGTGCGCAAGTAGAGTAGAGATGGAGTGAGCAGTGAAACGCTCGTAATTTGACTTGAGCGCAGAGGAGGTTTCCCGAAATGTTCGAGGAGCAGCAATCTGTCTCAGCCACAAGCTCCGGGGTATTTTCTGTCCAGAACTTTTTGTTCCCCTCATCATCCTTTAGATTAAGGCCTTGCCTAAATCAGGAAATGTTCAGTGTCTCTTCTTACATTTGCCTAATTGGCTACTAAATTCTAACCTAGATAATCCAAAACGGAGATTGGCTATTTGTTCAATTCTGTTTCAAACCAAACAGTTAATAGAAATTGATGAGGTAGAGTTATGTTTCAGCTGGTAATTGAGATCATTTGTTTTGAGCAGAAAAGGACGTTGCGCTCTCAAATCGATGTGCGTGAACCGTTCTGTGAGCGTTCTGTGAGCGATGAATGAGATTTTCAATCAGTTCTGTCTACATGCTCTTCATGCTGCTCTCCACAGATGAGTAAAACCAATGGTTGAAATCAGCGGCCTGCAAACAGTCAAACTGTCAATCTATGAAGAGCAGCTATAAGCACACAGGGTAAAGTCTCTGCCGTATGAATGTCTGCTCTTGAGCTTATTAGTAGGCGGTCACTACCTATAATTGTAGACAAGCTAAATTACTGGGCAAACTGTGATTGCTTTATCACAAATTCGAATTGATCTATTAATTAAAGGAGGGAAATATACCCTGCTCAAAAATATAACAAGTCAATTAAACCTCTGGGATATCAATCTCTCTAGTTAGGAAGCATAAGTGATTGTAAATCAGTGTCACCTGTTTTGGTGAAAATGAAAGTGACAACTGGTCCACTGGAGAGGCAAGCAAGACAACCCCAAAAAAGGAAATGTTTTTGCAGGTGGTGACCATAGACAATTGCTCTCGCCTTTTTCTTTCTGACTTATACTTCTCTAGTTTTGCTAGTGTCCTTGTCACTACTGGTAGCATGAGGCGGTAACTGCAGCCCATTCAGCTGGCACAGGCAGTCCAGCTTCTCCAGAATGACACATCCATATGTGCCACCGCAAGAAGGTTTGCTGTTTCTCCCAGCACAGTCTTAAGAGCTTGGTGGAGATACCAGGAGACAGGCCATTACACAAGGAGAGCTGGATAATGCCGTAGAAGCAGCAGGACTGGTATCTGCTATGGTAATGTGCGAGGAGGAACAGGAGGAGCACTGCCAGAGCCCTACAAAATGACCTCCAGCGGGCAACTGGTGTGCATGTTTCTAACCACACTGTCCGAAACAGACTCCATGAAGGAGGCTTAAGGACCTTTGAAAAAGAAACGAAATTAATTACTAATAAACTGTTGGTCTGCCTGGTGCTCCGATCAGGTGATGGGCAGAAACCACAAAAGTCTTACCAGGCGCAACACCTTCACTTGAGTAGACACATTTTGTGTCGATATCAGTCACTAGTGAGATGCAAGAAAATGCACTTACATTGTAATTAATCAGTGTTATTTTAGCAAGATAAAGTGTTAAATAGTGGGTCAAATCCAGTATTGGGAGTCTATGCTTTTCAGGAAAATCTGATGATACTATTTGAAGGCTTTCTGCACACCCATTTTTCTGCTGGTGCCTCCCCCCAACGCGTTTCAGGGCCTCTAAAGGGTAGACTGTCAAACATGATCATTTACAAGCCTGCCCTCCCAAAATCATTCCTAGTTGCATCTTTAGAGCTTGTGCAGTCCTACGTTTGGGGCATAGAGGAGTCAGACCTCCAGGACTACACTACCATAATGATCATGAAGGACCTCAGGCATCCAAGCCAAGTTCACACTTCTATCTAGCAGAGAGAGACAGATCAGAAGCAGTACAGAGACTTAAAAGGAGCTTCAACCCCCAGGCTGCCATACTGCAACTTAAAGTTCTCATTCAAACTCTCACACTCAAAGACAAATCCACACTCCAGCTCATCTGCACACACCTTCCACCTGCCCTATTTTACATCCAGTTGATTTGATTTTTGCATTTCCGGGTGTGTCCATATTTATCATATTGCATCAGTCGCTCCACTAGTCCCATCCTTCAAAATAATGCGTTGTCCAGGAGCCAAGACAGAAGCATTACGCCTGCAGTACCTGCTGTTATATGTGTGACTCCCAAAACGCCAAAACATTTAAAGTCCCCGGGGGACCCCCACCCCGACACCCCTCATTGACGCGTGTCCTATGTGCTGTCCTGTAGCGTCCACGTGCGGCGGACGGACAAGGTGGGAACCGAGGCGGCCTTCCATCCGATAGAGGAGTACATGGTGCACGTTGAGGACCACTTTGAACACCTGTCCAGGCGCATGGTGGTGGACAAGAAGAGGGTCTACCTGGCCACCGACGACCCCTCACTGCTGCAGGAGGCCAAGGCTAAGTATGTAGGCCTGATGCCGTGTGTGTGTGTGTATGTCTAGGCGCAAGGCAGTCTGCACGTATGTGGTGCGGTGTGATGGATCTGTTTGTTTGTGCGTTACCTGAGTGCATGTATTTGGTGCAAGCTACTAGAGTTGTGGTTATGCTAATGTAACAATATGCTCCAATGTAACAATTATAGTAGAATGAAGGTCGTGTGAATCTGTATGGCCCTTAAGGTAAGTGGTGCCTAATGCTTTTTGCCCTCAGAACACAAGCTAAATCAGCTTGTGTCAGTCGCAACCCAAAGTTCCTGTAGCAATTCTTTGTGTTGTTAAAATGCCAATTGAAAGACTGTAAATGGAGCAATCGTATTAGTCAAGGAAACTATATTCCTAACCTCGTCATTTTTTATAATTCCAAAGTAATGCTCATATTCTTAATAAAGAACATTGTTTACAATTGTTGCTCAATTGTTCAAACGCTCCTTAATTTTATTTTCAGGTAATTACAATATGCAAATGTATGTTCATTATCATTTCTACACACTTTCTACCTGTATTGGTTTAACTGAATTTAGACTGGAGAGTATTTTTTATGTTACATTTTATATGTACTATTTTTTACTTAGACACCCGTGACACAGCAGTTGACCAACTCTGCTTCAGGCAATACATCTCTGACTGTCTGTGTTAGTCTGCTGTTGTTGTGGGTACACATACAGTCATAAAACCCTAAGACATGTCTTGTAAAGCACATTGAATTGCATCTATGTATGAATTGTGCTATATAAATAAAATTGATTGATTGATTGATTGATTAAGACAAATGGACATATCAATATTTCATCTTCTTTCAAACATTATCTATAAATAAAGGTGATGTATTTGAATTAAAAACAATAAAAGTATAATCATGATATCATTTATTTACTGTGGAAAAATGTAGGACACCCTATGCCCTAATAGCTGGTATTGCCCCCTTTGGCTGAAATAACCTCAATAAGACGTGGAATCTTTGTAAATATGTTTCTAAATAAATGATATCGTTGTTAAAATGTCATTGTTTTTTGTTCAATTACATCACATTTATCAATAGATATTGGTTGATATTTGTCCATATTTCTTAAAAAAAAAAACATGGGGGGTGCTAATTTCTTCACATGACTGTACACACAGGTATCTTAATAAAATGACGCTTTTATTTGTAGTTTTATATAAATAATCTTTTCACCGTGTGCGTGTTTTTCAGGTACCCAGACTATGAGTTCATTAGCGACAACTCCATCTCGTGGTCGGCAGGGCTCGTCAACCGCTACACAGAGAACTCTCTGAGGGGTGTCATCCTGGATATTCACTTCCTGTCCCAAGCCAACTTCCTGGTTTGCACCTTCTCCTCACAGGTGACCTTCCACCCCTCTTCATCCTCTTTCTCTTCTGTCAGAAAGCAGCTTTTCTTTGCGGCCCGCTACTATCACTACAACCAATGTGGTCCTGCGGTATATGGTCATTGTTGTGTCGCCCCAGGTTTGCCGCGTGGCCTACGAGATCATGCAGACCCTCCACCCCGACGCCTCGTCCCACTTCCACTCCCTGGACGACATCTACTACTTCGGGGGCCAGAACGCCCACAACCAGTTAGCCGTGTACGCACACCAGGCTCGGAACGCCGACGACATCCCCCTGGAGCCCGGCGACCTCATCGGGGTGGCGGGGAACCACTGGGACGGCAACTCCAAGGGCATCAACCGCAAGACGGGTCGCACCGGCCTCTACCCGTCCTACAAGGTGAAGGAGAAGGTTGAGACGGTGAAGTATCCCACCTACCCCGAGGCAGACAAGATGCTGAGTCGGTAGAGGCAGGGGGCAATGGCGAGGTATAGACTGCCGCATGGACGGACGGACGCCGTCCGCTTACGAGAGGGGACGAGGGGGACACCCGACAGGCCGAGAGGATACGAGGGGGAAGGCACTTTGAGGGGGCCGCCAGTCTGCCAAGTGTGTGGGGACGACCGCTTGAGCTTGCATGTGTGAGCGCTGTGTGTGTTAAGGTGAGTGTGTGTGTGTATGTGTGTGTCGAGGACGTTTCTACAGGGTATAGGATGTACTCCTCTGTTGTGCCCTCTGTCACTGGGGAGCTCCGGTGACTCCGTACATCAGGGTGGGAGGTAAGAGACTACAATGGACGGGGGAACGAAAAACAGAGAAGGAGTAATTTAAGGCTAGATCTTCGGTGGAATGATGAAGGGATCGCCCAATCACAGCTCTTTATTTAAATGATAACCAACATTTTTGTTCTAATAATTACCGAACTGACTGAGAGACCTCAGAGTGGTCACTTGGGAAAAGACAGGAGAACTACAACGAGAACTTATTGTGGACTACAAGAACCAGCAAACAAACACTTGACTTTCTCCCCTTCTGTGCGGTTCTTTCCTTCCTGTGGACATTGACTGCGTCAAACCCTTGTGGCCAAATGTTTTCTTCCCTCTTTCCTTCCTTCCTATCCTCCCTCTGGTCTTTTCACTTCTTTCTTCACTCACTCCATTTCAAGTTATGCCAACTGATGCATCTTTTCTTATTCCACTTGCTATTCATTTTTTCACCGCCATTTTGTGCTTTTGGATGAGTAATATTTGCGTTTTTACATTGTCATTGGTTTGTGTGAGAGTGTGTGTGTGAGCATTTCGTGCGCGGGTGTGTGTGCCTGGTTGTGAGTCCAAATATTGGTGCCTACAAAGTAAAATAGCTACTGTACTGTTTTGGTTAGAGCCTTGAGAACTGTGGTAATTCCATGAGGACTATGGTAATTCTATGAGGACTATGGTACTGCCATGAGGACTATGGTACTGCCATGAGGACCATGGTACTGCCATGAGGACTATGGTAATTCTATAAGGACTATGGTAATGCTATGAGGAATATGGTAATGCCATGAGGACTATTGTAATGCTATGAGGACTATGGTAATGCCATGAGGACTATGGTAATGCTATCAGGACTATGGTAATGCTATCAGTACTATGGTAATGCCATGAGGACTATGGTAATGCCATGAGGACTATGGTAATGCTATCAGTACTATGGTAATGCCATGAGGACTATGAAAATGCAATGAGGACTATGGTAATGTAATGAGGATTATGGTAATGTCATAAGGAATACTGTACACTCCGGTCCGGACTCATTAACGGTGTCTTACTCATTCTCATGTCCTTTTTAAAATTTTTATTTTAATGTTGTTTGAAAAAAAGAACAATGAAAAATTAGCAAATGCTGATGATAAAAAGTATGAAGGTGATTATGAAGAATATTATTGTCATGACAGAGTTTTGTCCACCATAAGATGTTCATATTTTATGTTTATGGGCATTGTCTTGATCAAATAAAATGGTCGACTTGACTTGTTTGTGTTTCATCTGTTCTCACAGTCCACTCAAATGCTTCATTGTTCAGACTAGAACACACTTTACAGTACATGTTGATAATCCTTGATGAATACTATTACCCACTCCTTGTGTATAGAATAATTACAAAGTGATTTTTCTTAGTGTCATTACCTCCAGCTATTTGAGCTACGCTATGAAATTGCCGGTTACAGCAAAAATGACAAATGTTTGTTCGACTGAATGTAGTTTGTGTATCCAGTCAAGAGAAAATCAAGGTAATTGTTGCTATTTTCTGTCAAGTAAAGGCAAATGACTACATCACTGAAGGAACCCAAGGAAGAGGTCTACGTGTGTGTGTTCTGACTGTGTGGCCTTGAGATTGCGCGCCATTTATTTGGGTGATAAGTATTTATTTGTAATATATATATATAATTATATAACAAAGAAAGACTTACTATGCCAATAAAGGGTTTCAGTTCACTTTCAGGTGCCTACGACTTTTGCACAGTACTGTACATTTGTGGATTTAATTAAAGTGTTTTTAGGCATGTGTGTGTACACGTCTTCCTCTCTCTTAACTTGGCTGTTTACCCGACCCAAAAATCTTCTCATCTTTCTTTTCTGAGAAAAGCATATTTTTCCTACCTAGGCAGGGGCAAGGCAAAAGCCACTTTAATTACAAGACAGAGAGGGAGGGAGCACCTTGGCCTAAATTCTCAATTAAACAGTCTCTACACTCAAGTATTTGCTAATTAGCCACCGCTGGGTTGTTCCCTCTGACAGATAGAAGGCAGACAAATTCTGGAAGCTTGATTCACTAATCCTCTTCTTGACGATGGAAATGGCATTGTTCTTTGTCTGTCAGCGATAGTCTGGGTGGTGCTTTCCGAGGACCATGGCCATCGCAGATGAGATGTCTGGCCAAAGTACCGTCATGCTCACAGCCTTTGCATTACGTAGGTCATTAGATTAGAATCAAGTCTTAAGGTAGTACCCAACAGCAGGGCACTTTAAAGGGAATAGGTCACCATTTGGGATACGGGGCGTGTCCACAAACATATCAATCTCCCACCGTAGATAGAAAGACCTGCCGGAGGAGTACAGCAGTACTCATCCCCTTTTTCGCCCTTGTCCCCAATCCTCCCCCTGCTGTCACCACCCTCTCTTCACTCCACTGTGTTAAGCATCTCCACTGTGTTAAGCACCCCCACAACAGGGCCGCGAACTACGATGTGTTATACAATCACATATAACAACATGGAAAATACCCTAACACCATATTGAAACACGTCCCACTCCTAGTATTCTCACTGTGACATTTGTAAAAGACTCGCAATGGCCCCTAGCTTTTAAAATGGCATATTCTCCAACTTGTCTCGTCTCCGGGTTGGACCGTCTGACAAGCGAGATTACGAAGTATCTTTCAAATGACAAATTACATTGCCAAAACGACTAAATAGGGAAGCACTGAACCAGTTCAGATGGGAGATGGGATCTGTCACTTTAAAAGACTTTGTGAGGGGCTTTGTGAGCCATTTAAAGAACTTTCATTGAGGAGGTCAGGGTAGTGTGGACCATCACTGAAGCTGAGAGCTGTTGTGTTGCAGTCCACTTTAGTCATCTTCTGTTCTACCCTGGTCGCTGTGGAAACCGCTCTGGTGCTTCACTCGGCATCTTGTCAGGTTAACCAGGTTCAGCTGGTTATTTCTGAACACATAACACATAACTCCCATCATAGCTTCTTCTTTCATTTCACCTTGACGAGCCCATTTACCTGTAGGCCAATGGTCTCTATCTGTCTGTATGACTGTCTGGGACACATAACTTGGTACAGATGAGCAGGGAATGGACGGCCTATTTTTATATTCCGTTCGTTTTTACTTGAAAATGTTTGTTCTTTTTACATCGCATTGAACACAATTTTCAATTGTTTTCTGGGATAAAGAAAAGAAAATACACACGTATATGTTTATTTTGGTTCTGTTCTGCCTCCTGGAGTGTTCAATTAAACCCAGTTGGAGAGAAGGCTTGCAAAAAAGAACAAGGGAAGGAAATGAGAAGACAGAGAAGGTTTACAGAGTTAACAGTCAGGAGTCAACACCATATTCACTCCTTGTCACACTGTTTGGTAATTAAAGAGTGACTGTGTAACATTGAAATAAATATGTGTTGAGCATAGACTCTGTTTCTGGCTGCCTGCTAATTGAAATTCCATGTTGCAGGCAGAAGAGAAAGGTAGGTGGGGTGTCGGGGAGGAAGATGGAGGTGGGGTGTAGGGGAGAAAGATGGAGATAGACAGATATAGATGTAGGTGGGGTGTAGGGAAGGATGATGAAGACTGACAGAGGGAGATGGTGGTGAGGTGTAGGGAAGGATGATGAAGACTGACAGAGGGGGAT
>JACXGK010012436.1:0-14324 GCA_016801125.1 Novumbra hubbsi | reverse complement strand
AGTTATTTTGACCGTCCACTCGGTAGCATTGGCTTTCTAGCCTTTTGTTTTCTTTATGCCAAGTGGCATTTATTATCAGCACCCATCGTCTCTACTTGCTGTCATTACCGGTCAGCACTATAAACATTCATACTCCACTCACCACCATCGTCGTGCTCCTGGGTCCCCACTTCACTCTGTTCACTCGAGACCTTACACTTTGACATCATTTCATGAGGAACATTAGGTTGCCAGTGCAACATACATTTGGCTCCCCAATTCTGAATGATAACAGGAGGCTACATGTAATTTATTGTTCCATTTAAATTCGCCCTTGATGATTAAACATGGTATAAAATATTGCCTATTGAAATGTTACAAATGAAATATATGTTAGGGTTGGGGTTACAGGTGGGGTTGGAGTTAGGGTTAAGGTTGGGGTTAGGGTTGGGGTTAGGGTTGGGGTTAGGGTTAGTGCTAGGGTTGGGGTTAGGGTTGGGGTTAGAGGTTAAGGTTGGGGTTAGGGTTAGGGATTTCCAGAGTCTTGTGCAGAGTGGGCGAGCAGCTACTGGTGGAAGCACTTAGTTCATGATTTACTGACGTCATCCTTTTTTAAAATGCTGTTATCATAGCTTCCCCATAATATGCTCCTAGAAAAGAAAGGAACTGAAGCAGTCCAGGATTAACCAAATACTCTCTGGGGTCTGGTGCCCAACAGAAACTGACAGCTTGATTCATGAAACTAATCCCAAAGAGAGCATGACTATCTCACAGAGCATATTTACAGCATTTCATTTACGCCTCTTTTGAAACAGAAAAATGGGAATATCAGGTTAAAGGCACAAGTGTGTTTGCAATTCCTTTCAGTTTGTACAATCTTATACTGGAAATCTTGGAAGGTTTCTGTGCTTCCAAACACATTAGCTTTGACTTATGACAGGGCACTAAAGAGGAGCGCAGAAGGCATGGCTACAATGAGAGCTATTCAGAAGGACAGCGTCTTAAATCGTATCTGGTTGTGTGTGTCTGGCTACACACAACAATGAAGGACAGTCCAGTAAAAATACCAAACAGCAGTGAACATGGAAGTGAGGACATTCTGAAAGGCTTTACTCTGCGGCTGTCTGGATCAAGGACGCACAGTCTTGTCCTGTTCCACCTCACTGGAACCTTCACGTGGCACCACTTTCTGGCAACGAATCCCCCGGGGGACCGCTCAATCGCTGTGGCATCTGACAAACCTCCTGCTCAGACACACGTATGCCCACCTACATACACTCTCATCGGGTGTGGCGTCAGTCATCATAAGGCTCATTAACGGTTTAATAGTCCAATATTATGCCAGGATGTTCTCTATTAGCTATGTCAGGGCAGCGCTACATTTGGCTTGAATGCCCCCTTAAAGGTCCGAAGACCTTCTGAAACAAATTATTTATGTAAAGATTGTTTAATAGGGAATAAATATTGTTGAAAGGTAAAGGCCCTCTCCACAGCCTCACCTGGTCTGTCAACAGACAGACGGATTCAACACACACATACCAGCTATGGCATCCTTTCATTCTCCACAGCCTCACCTGGTCTGTCAACAGACAGACGGATTCAACACACACATACCAGCTATGGCATCCTTTCATTCTCCAAACTTCCACCGTTTCAGTATCCCAGCATTATCTTCGCAAAGTTGTTACTGCAGCTTGCATTTGTGCATTATGTTCATATTCTCAAATTGCCATTTTCGGCAGATTTTAACAAGGTTTTCAAAAGAAAATGCAGACAGGGTGAGCATCTTCATCATTCAATGTCAAAAAGTTCTTAACTGATTCTTGAGAGAGTATTTGTAGTTTATATTATATGTATATTATATGTATGACAAACTAAAAAAACATTTGTAGTTTGTCATACATAGAATGTAAAATTGTCTTGTGTCATGTTTGCCTGATAGCCCAGGGTTTAGAGATACAAGTGTGAATCCTGAGCCTGGAGTTGAACCTAAGCCCAGGGTTAACAAACTCTTGTGTGATCACAGGCTAAGCTACAAAATCAGCAGGGGATAAAAATGTAATATTTGTATTAGCTTTATAACTGGGTCACAATTGCATTTGTTTAAGGCGCAATCAACCCGAATCACACATTCATATGGTATATATTGTTAGATAAAGGCACGATATACCAAGCTGTGAAATGTAACTGCACATTGTAGTTATAATTAGGTAGCAAACCAATATGCAAAATCTGGACTCCTGAGGGCTACAAAACCCACACCGAAATGCCCTCTCTAAAAACGTATAAAATAAAACTCACTGTGCAGGTAATGAGCATGTCTATAATTTGATGAAGATGTTACACAATTGACATCAAACAGAAGATAAGTGGATATTGTAATTTCATGAAAATTGTTTGGTTTCAAAGTGTATAGGACAAAGAAGACACAAATACTTACGCTCCCAATAATTATAGAGAGCACTGTACCCAGCTGTCATTTTTAAGCCTGCATTTTATCATGATTGACAGATGCAGTATTGTAGAAAGGTTTTAGGCAGGTGTGACCATTTTTTTTTTAACATGAATGCTTTTAAAAATAGACATAAATTATATTAACAAATTAACAAAATGCAAAGTGAGTGAACAGAAAATCTAAATCAAATCAACATTTGGTGACCACACTTTTCCTTTAAAACAGCATGAATGCTGTTATGCTTTATTGTAGATTTTTTTAAGCAAACTACATTATATACCTGAATCTCTATCCTAAAGCTAAAGCATATAGAACACTCTTCCCAGTTAACTTTGTCCAGAGGTGAAAGTAGATCTCTTAGTGGCTCGAAACCCACGAGGCGCGAGCAACTGCATGTGCACAGCATGTTTCTATTGGTATAACCATCGACTAACATGATTCCATATATTCATTTAATAACATATGATCTCTGTGGGCCTATTGCTGTCAGTATTACCCTGTAATGCAACATAAATGTGCTTTATTGGAAAGTGACACTAGGGAAAGAGAGTAGAGATTTAGTTTTCACTTTTAGTTTTTCTTCCCAGTGTTGTGATATTTAATTCAAGATTACGGTTCACCTCATTTCAACTCCCAGCAGAACTGTGATAATCAACGTAGAGATGTGACCTCCAAAGCACATCAGATGCTGTTCTTGTTATTATCACACTGTTAGCTCAACCAGGAGGTCCAGCCCGAGTCTTCACAGCCAAGGGACCCCTGGGCTTGTTCTCCAGACAGATTTGAACACTGGTCTTGCAATGATGTGAGCCAGATATGAACCCAGGCTGCCGTGATATATTTGAACCAGTTGTCTTAATTTCTAAGCGCATTTCACAGATGGGCAGATTTTAAAAAGTCTGGGGAATTCTTCTCTAGAAAGCCATCTTTAGTGGAAGCCTTGAATCCTAGGATGAATAAGTGCACGAATGCAACGTGCCTGCAAATGGAAGGCAAGCCAAATCACTAGAGTTTACTATGGTACACTCATTTATCCTTGGATTAAAACGAAACACTCCAGGCCCAGTAGAATAATCCATCACACCATGTAATACTGTTGATGCATTATTACAATTACTTATTTTATAAATTATATCACTGTTCCTCAGTAGTGACACATTTGCCATATTTTGAAATCAGTTCATCTGTGAAACTTGATTGAAATAAATAATACATGGTATGTGTTGCAGTGTATAGTAGTGAATGGTATGGAATATCTAAATAATACATGGTATGTGTTGCAGTGTATAGTAGTGAATAATATGGAATATGTCACTGTTGCGGTTTGGGGTAGAACCAAATGCAGAAATTTTTTAAGTAAATGGTGATTTAATCCAAACACACAAAAACAAACTACATGGACTGTACACGTAAATGAAAGGACCTAACCAACATAAATCGAAGTACAAAGAAACATGTAGTGTATTCACTGAAAAGGAAATAAAACAGAGACAAACCGTGAGCGTTGTGAAACACAAACAATCAACCACACCTATGGAGTGGCTGTAGCCTAGCCTAAGTAGGCTCCCCAATCAGAGTCAACTGAACACAGCTGCTCTGACTGGGGAGCCCACAGCGGCATAGAGAGGGCCAGAGGCCTCTCTAGTTGGCATGCCCTGACTGCGAGCCCCAAAACATAGAGTAGGCTAGGGGCTCCCAGCCAGGACATGACAGAATATCTAAATAATACATGGTATGTGTTACAGCAGGGGTGGGCAAATATTTTGGCTCGGGGGCCACATCAGGATTTTGAAATGAAATAGAGGGCCACATTTGTTTTTGTACTTTGTTAATCATAATTGATTTGGTGGCCAGAAAAGGGCAAAAGTTAAAACATACATTACATATGTACAGTAGATCCCATATAAGGTGTAAATAGTTAAAATTCTGACTCAGATCTATAAGAATGAGCTGGTGAGTTGGTTTTTTAATTCCCCCCAAAATAATTTGATTACATTCCGTGGGCCGGATGGGACAGCCTCGCGGGCCGCATTTGGCCCCCGGGCCATAGTTTGCCCACCCCTGTGTTACAGTGTATAGTAGTGAATAGTATGGAATATCTAAATAATACATGGTATGTGTTACAGTGTATAGTAGTGAATAGTATGGAATATCTACATAATACATGGTATGTGTTGCAGTGTATAGTAGTGAACAGTATGGAATAGCTAAGTATTACATGGTATGTGTTGCAGTGTATAGTAGTGAATTGAGCGGGAGAAAGCAGAAGTGCCTTGGCCAGACAAATTACGATATGCTTAAGAACCTTTTTTTGACAATATAAAAGTCTTGCTTACCGTAGTTCTGATGGATGATTTAACAAAAAGCTTAGCTAACTAACATTTACTACTTCTGTCTCACAAGCTAGCTAACAAGGAAACTATTTGCTTGCTGGATAGTTACCATATCTTGCAATAAAAAACGGGGCTCTCCAGTTACAAATCCTCAATAAGGATTGGAATCAATGTCATTGTGAATTCAGCTAGCACAAGTCATGCAAAAGACAAAACATTACATTTGGTAAAACAAAATTGTGTAACACCTAACTGTGCAAACCAATTAAACCAATCAAATGCACTACCATATTTTTTTCTGAAAACATTGCAATTTTCATGTGGTTTTAGAAATGATACTGTTATGGACTTATGGTTGCCATAGCAGTGTAGGAAAGCAGAAATCTGCTCTACGTTTATAGACTTATATCATTATAAATAGACATTGCCTTTTTAGTAATCACCCCCAAAGTATTCCACCCCCTTGTTTGATATTTCATTTTAAAACATGTGCACACAAAATCTGTTATTTTAAGGTGACAATCACAATCACAGGAAGAAATTTGGGTTAAAATGTTTAGGTGATGATAATGATTGAACAAGTGGTACTGAATGGATATAGAATGTAGTGGAGGTGAATTTCGGAATCTTGTCAGCAGAGGCAGAGGCAGATTTAGGTGTGGTTTTGAATCTCATCAGCGGAAGCAGAGGCAGATTTAGGTGTGGTTTTGAATCTTGTCAGTGGAGGCAGAGGCAGACTTAGGTGTGGTTTTGAATCTCGTCAGCGGGTGCAGAGGCAGATTTAGGTGTGGTATTAAATCTCGTCAGCGGAGGCAGAGGCAGATTTAGGTGTGGTTTTTAATCTCGTCAGCGGAGGCAGAGGCAGATTTAGGCATGGTTTTGAATCTCGTCAGCGGAGGCAGAGGCAGACTTAGGTGTGGTTTTGAATCTTGTCAGCGGAGGCAGAGGCAGACTTAGGTGTGGTTTTGGATCTCGTCAGCGGAGGCAGAGGCAGACTTGGGGTGGTTTTGGCACTCACAGTACCACTCCTCCTGCCTCTCTTGTGACATTGGATTAATGTTGGGTAATAGAAAGTAAAACACTGAAATATGTTGCTTGCATGTGTATTCAACTCTCAATAATAACAATTTGGTGGAGACCTGTTTTACTGTTAACATGTATGTGTCGGCATTGCACACCTTCTTGTTGTTAATTAACACTTGGTTAATAACACTTGGTTAATAACACTTGGTTAATAACACTTGGTTAATAACACTTGGTTAATAACACTTGGTTAATAACACTTGGTTCCCTGTGGATTTGATCAGTGGGACGATGCTTGCGGACTGGATTTCCAAAAGAGATTTATAAGAATTGATTTTGAGTGCCCTTGTTTTACAATAAAACACAAATAGAAATGTACCGTTTGTAATTCTGTCAAATAACATAATTAGTCTGGGTTTTCAATATATTTGTAACATAGATGCATAAGCAGATGGAAAGTAAAATGATGTTTGTCAGACTTTACCCACAGAGTTGCTGGTCTAAAGGCAACATGTCTGTTTGGCCGCCAGGTCTTGTTGACTTGTTTCATCCTTTTGAACGAGGCATCCATAGCCCACACAGCACTGAAAGGCATCTACACCAGCATTTCATTCTCCAAGGATGCAGCTCATCTCGTAGGCTGTCTATACCACCTACTACAGATGTGTGGTGGTTTTCCATATAGGGAATTACCTAGGTGGTTGCCCCGCAACCACCATTACTTTAATTTCCGGAAAAACATTCAAAATTGTTCACGGTTGCCTCCTCTACTATACTTATCTACCATTTCACACCAAGTCAGAGATTGCCTTTTATAAGCATGGTTGGTGCATTTCAAAAACATGTAATAACTAGAGGTAAACATTGGCTCACTGGGTTCTTACTGTGGTAGGCAATGACAGGTTAGTTCAGTGCTTTATAAACATCTAAATGTGTTTTATAAGACATTGGTAAATGATTAGTAATCCATAGTACGGTAATTACTAAGTCTTTGTAAACCACTGAAATGTTATCCAACTAGAAAGTGTTATCAGAGTTTACATAAACTTAATCAATCCAATTTAACCTTATCAGGCATAAAGATATATTTCCACGAAAAAAATATAAGAAATAGCATTTGTCAAATACATGCTGATATTGTGCTTTCTTGCCTTTCCTCAAAATAGGAGGTGAGCCAAATATACAGTCAAATCAGGGGTACCGTCTATTATGGTAAGTGCACTAAAGAATGGTATTTGTTTTTAATGCAGTGCCATTTGATGGCCCCGCAGATCACTGCAGTCCAATATTGGTTTTCAGCCTTGTCCCTTGCATACAGAGAGTTCTCCAGATTCTCTGAATCTTTTAATGATATTATGTCATGTAGATTATGTAGATAATTATTTCCAACCTCTTTGCCATTTTACGCTGAGAAATATTCTAACTAAATTGTTGCACTATTTGCCCGCGCAGTCTTTCACTGTGGAAAGACTGCATGGGAAAATATGTGCATCACAGAGTAAATCATGTTAGTGACATGTGGCCGATTAATGTAATTAGCTGTGATATGTCCCACCTGGTTCTTTTTTGTACTACACAACTTGTCCAGTCTTTTGTTGCCCCGGTCCAACTTTTTTGAAACATGTTGTTTCCAAAAACCTTAACATTTCTCTGGTTCAACATGTGATATGAAGTATTTGTACTATTTTCCACTAACAATAGCGATTACATTATTTGCAAATCATTGCATTCTGTTTTTGTTTGCATTTTACACAACGTTGGAAGTTTTTGAGAAACAGGGTTGTATTTGAAGCACGTTCAAGCCCCCTGCCAGGCTGTGGGCCTCCTACTCCTCCATCCACCTGGTGAACAAAGAAGCATTTCTACCACTAAGAGCAGAGGCAGTGACTCAGTGGCCGCAGTGTGAAGGGGGTTCTTGGATCACTGCTAGTTTACCTCTGAGCACTGCTCAATTATCATACCCGCTGTTGCTAAAAGGTGACTTGGTTAGACTATCTTAGTGATCTTCATGAACCTCCTGCGAAATTAATACTGAAGGTAACCAGACAATAAAAATATGTCTCTGCATTATTGAGTGTTGTTACAAGACCTGAAAATGAATAAAACATAGGCTGAACCATATTTGGCGCTTGGCATATGATGGGTCATGCCTTGGTTCCAGGTAGAAACCGTTTGTACTATACAGTCTGATGTAAGGAATTACGTTTGTAAAATGATGTGTTGCATAGACCGTGTGGCACTAAATTAGCAGTTGGGTAGTTGTGAACTGGGCTCTTGGTTGGTTAGTATAATGAGTAGGAGGTGTTCCATTCACACCTGAGACATTTTTTATACAGTCAGCCAGTGTGAGAGAATTAGAAAAAACAAACAGCTAATCGTAACATGTTACCTTTTATTTTCTATATTAGAGCTGATAAAATAATCACGCGAGTAGATCTTTCTCATCCAATGAACAGGTTGGACTGAGGGGTGGATACAGGATGGACACAGGATGGATCAATGGACATTTTAAGGATCATAAAGCTTTGGTCACCTCCTGTAACGCACAAGGACAATTTTCTTTTTAACCATAACAAGGTGTGCCCTTATAGTATAAATATTTTTAACATATTCTGACAGCAAATGCCAATAGGTAATGTATTTGTGCGGCACAGGGAGTAATAATATATAATAATATAAAAAATGTATTGATGTTGGGTTAAATGTATTTACACAGATGCTACATACTTTCTTTTCTGTTGATTTTCAAACACTGACACGTTCATAAGCAGGCTCTATGTTGACATTTCTTTCTGCCACTGTTTCCAACATGTTGCTGACACATAAACAGTTAATCACTTCATATTCTCATAGCTTTTACGGATATACCTTCCTGTTTGATCTTTCTCTTTCATTAATTCTTTCCAATCAGTTTTATTCATATTACTTTAGTGAGTGTTTGTGTCTTAGAGATCTGACACAAAAACAGTAAATTTCTGTGTCAGTATGATGATTTAGATAAACCTAAGATTGGCTGAGATTAATCAACTGATAAATATACAGTCATGTGAAACAATTTGAACTCCCCATCAAATATTTAGTTTTTTTTTTTAAGCAATAAGGGCATATCAATATTTGATCATTCAAACAGTAGCAGAAGGTGATGTCTGTAATCATAATATCATTTATTTAGCAGAAGGTGATTAAAAATGTAATCATAATATCATTTATTTAACAAAATATTTACAAAGATGTAGTTTCCAACTGAGGAAAAAGTTTTGCGGACAGTGGAATGGCTGAGGAACGGTTCAAAAAGAAAGAAATGAAGAGTTCTGGAACAGCCAAGTCAGAGCCTGGATCTTAATCCTATTAAGATGCTGTAGGGTGATTTGAAACAGGCTGTGCATGCAAGAAACCCCTCAAACATCACACAGCTGAAACAATTCTGCATGGAGGAGTGGGAAAAACGTTCTCCCAGTCGATGTCAGAGACTGGTAGACAGTTTTAGGAAAAGACCTATTGAGGTAATTTCAGCCAAATGTGTCAGTGCCAGTTATTAGGGCATTGGAGTTCATATCTTTTCCTCAGTAGGAAATGGCATCTTTGTAAATATTTTTTTAAACAAATGAAATCATGGTTAAAATGTAATTGTTTTTGGTTCAATTACATTACCTTTTTCTATAAAGATTGTGTGAAAAAGATGTTTCCTAAAAAATAACTAAATATTACATCGGGTGTACTAATTTATTCACATGACTCTATAGTCTGGTCAAGGACTTATTGCTTTTTGGATATTTGGATATTGACTGCCAAATGATGAATGCCTGGTAGAACTAGTCAGCCAATTGCTTGCAGTCGTTTCAACGCTCCCAAACCAACTCTATACTGTATGAATATCTAAAGAAGATCAAACGCTCAGATCTCATGGACTCTGGTAACATTAATGACATAAAAAACGGCTTAAAGGAGAATTTAGCTAATCAAGGAGATTATGGACCAGGTGAAAATGTAAACACTGGATCCAATACACAGATATACAGTTTGTTATATTCATCTATTATAGGGAAATAAGGATGCATCTAGACTGACAGAGAGGACTGTGAATTAGGTGTCATAGTTTCAATATTTGTGATAGAAGTTCTGTGATATAAATTAGGATATACGGAGAGCCGTTTTGAGGGCTGTTGATGTCAACCTATAAATACTCCCCATCGGTTACTTTTACTCCGACGCATTTTATTTTCTGACCGCCGTCTGTTGTATAGGCTTATCTGAAACACAAAGCGTAAGAATGAGGGGCGGTACATGCTGATTGTTTCTGAGCTTCATGTGCTTTAAGCGAGGCTGCGTACTGCAATTTATACACAAAACCCAAATTGAACAATGTAAGCACATGCTGATGCCGAATAAATGACTTGGTGTAGCCAGTGCTCGTGTTGGGTTCATCAATAGGAAACTCAAAATACATACATCCAGTCTATAAGTAACTTTCTTTCTAATGTTTCTATGGTTGATATGTTATTTAAGAGTCTCAACTGCACTTCACCCTATCGTACTTCTGCAGCGTGCAGCCTATATATGTTCATTCATAATCAATAAACATAATTTTGTGATAAGCAATTCGTTTTTTTCATTCCGAAATGTATGAATGTCGGACACCAAGTGGGAATACGTTTGGTTAAAACACGTGGCAGTTGAAGGTGGTCCACGTCATCAATCGAAGAGCAAAACCAGCACCCAGGACAGCGACTAATTTCCCTTGGGGCTCCCGGGGCGCGTCATGATTGTTGGCTACTGCAAAGTTATTTTCCCAATGCCAACCAGGCCTGCTCTCGGAAGTGACAGCACGCTTGTTGGTTTCAATGACGTGTTAAAATAGCATTGCCATTTATTTAATACTGTGCTCTCTACAAGTCCCTTTTCCGGTAAATGTTGCTTCTACATTAGCTCACTATTTAATATCTACTCTATAATAACTAGCGCTCCGGTCGAGCATGATCACTCCTAAAGCCTGTAAGTCCTTTAGTCGACACTCGTTTAATTTCGAAGCCGCCAATGACTGGAATAAATTGCACAAGAGACACTTTCGTACCACTTTACTTCTTCAAACATAATTTGTATGTTTTGTGTACATAGTGTTCATCTGTATATCTTGGAACAGAATGTTTTATTCAGTGCACTTTTATATCCCCAAATCGATGCTTTTGGCCAGGTCGGCCCAGGGGAACTACAATTGGTTCCCGATAAATACCTGGTTAAACAAAGTAAAAAAAAAACATTAAACTGTATTAAAACGTTTGTGTTAAATATATTAGAACTCTCCCGCCATCATATTTGCGTTCTATAAATTATAGACTGCGTGCGGTCAATAGTATTCCTCTGTTTGAGAACAAAAGTAAATAATTTTGAAGTTCCCCTGCTCCTCGGCCTACCTCTCAAGGGAAATCCCGAATGCCTGCGACAATAAGAAGAGATTAATTGCCTCATTACATCAAAAGCCCTTCAATGTATTAACAGCAAATTGCAAAATGTGATTAACAACACCAAAAAGCATAACAGTGTAGATTGACTCAATGCTTCTCTGATATCAGATACTGATTCCCTTCCGTGTATTTAATTAGGCCTATCTATTATTCCGATATTGACTTGAAACCTGATACATTCAGGGACACAGAAGCATCATCTAAAAACAAATTTGATGTCTGTTTTACAAGCCATAAAAAGTAAGCTGTTTAAATAGTTTTCTTATTATAGTTTTCTACATACGCGTGTTAAACATTCCGTAATAGGCTCACCAATACACAAATATCAACCACATAAGACAACTTACACACTCGCATCTTCCTCTCTCATCTTCCATTCACACGCTTACAAACATACAAGAAGAGAGATGAGATGGAGGGAGGGAGCGAGGCATGAATACAATTATGTGCGTGAATTCGAGCATATGATCTTCTTAAAAGAACTACGAAAATCGCGATTAAATATTGTATAAATTATAGGGTTCACTGAACTGTTACAGTAACCAATCCAGAAAAACATATTAAAGAGAGCATCCGGAATCGGGCAACTATCTCTGCATAGGGCGTGCATACTGTATGTAAAAAAGAAGGGGAACCAACAGAGTACAAACACCCCCATCACCACTGCAAGGACAAATGTAAAGCGTTTTTCGCGCATCTGCGCCAGTTTGATCTTTGACAGTGACATCTGTCTTAATCTTTGCTCTTGAGTGAGCTGCGCGTTGCGGTTTGAAGCCCATGACGCGCGGCAACTCTGTTTTGGGAAGGCTTTAGCGCCGTCAACATTCCTTCCCCTAGAGAAGTGGCAGGTGGGTTTGCAGTTGGGGACGCATGTCTCCTCCAGATCGATGTCGTCCAGCTCTTCCTTCCGAATCTGGCCTCCTGTATTGTGACTGCTGGCGCTCTCCACCTCAGATTTCCCCCTGGGAACGAAACATGTCTCGGACTGCGAAGGCTGTCTTTCCACCCCGTTCTTGGCTGCGAACACCGTGGAGGCGCGCAGCTTGGCCACTCTATATATTTTACAATACACCAGAATCATAATTAGTCCTGGGGCGAAAAACGAGACCAGGCAAGAGGACAGAATATACCACGTTTCGTTGTTGAGCAAGCACTCGTGCTCGTTGTGCTCGGTCATAATCAACGGCGGGAAAGAGATGACCGCCGATATGACCCAAACCACGGCGATCATGCACTTAATACGCTTGGGCGTCCTCTTCAGGTTATACCTAACAGCTTTGGTTACTGACCAGTACCTGTCCAGGCTTATGGCACAGAGGTGTACGATGGAGGATGTGCAGAAAAGTACGTCAAGTGCCAGGTAGAAGGCGCACCATGTGCTCCCAAAGTACCAGTAGCCCATGATCTCGTTCGCGAGGGAAAAGGGTATAACCAAGGTGGCCACCAAGATATCTGCCGATGCCAAGGAGACCAGGAAGAGATTCTGCGGCGCGCGAAGCGCACGGCTGGTGAAAACGGCCACCACCACCAGAACATTCCCCACGATTGTTACCAGAATGATAACAGTCACCACGAGCCCGATGAGAATGGCTACGCTCTGTGAGTGAGGCGGAGGTCTCAGACCACTCGTGCCATTCGTATCCTCTGATGAGTTCGGTGCGGCAGAAGTTGTTGGGATTACATTCATTGTGGATAGACGCATCTGTCCCTCCCCATTCTCCTCGTGCATTCCAATCAGAGATACGCAGGGCAAGCCGAATGGCGCTAGTTGATCAAAGTAAGGTTTCATCTAACCGCTGAACATCTCGTGGAAACGTCAGAGTGTATTACAAATCACAGACGGAATAAAAAAGAAAAGTAAAATCCTTCCAGTGTATGCATGGCCACACTCTACGATTGGTATTTCGTCTAGGAAAGAAAATGTTTGAAAAGGATCGCTCCCTCGAGTACGACGGTATTCCAAGAAAACCAGTGTCAGGAAAATGCCAGCATTTCCCGCGGTATAGTGTAGGAGTGGATATGGGTTGAGAGACAGAGAGAGAAACACGGAGTGAGAGAGAGATAAAACATGTAGTAGAGAGGAGGGGGGAGAGCCAGTCGGAATTACGCACAACTAAACCTCAGGTAGGAATGTGAGTAAAGATGGGTGAAAACAAATTCACAATGTATATTATTGTTATTATTATGTTACCATTTAGAAAATAGATGGCAGGCTATCAATTTGTCTACTTATCTTGAGTACTCTAACATTACATTGACACGCTGGATAGCCCATGCATTTTAATGGTATTCAATAAATTAAATTAATTTGAATGGCAACACCTCGTTGTATGTCATCTGATAGTGACATTAATATGACTTAAGATCGCAGCTTAAAGGATTAGGATATTGTTTTCTCTCCTACAGCTTACAAGCCAATCGTTTGAAACACACATCTTTATCTTCAGAGCAGTCCTCAAAATTAAGATACAATTTTACGACATACTGTCACGGTTTTGTTGTGGGGTGGAACCATAAGCAGACATTTTTGAAATGAAAAGGTGAATTTAATTCAAACACAAAAGACAAAGACTACACGAACTGTAAATGTAAAAAGTAAAGGTGCTGTATAAAAACACAGCAAACAGAACTAAAATTAAATACAAAGAACTTGCAGCGTATCCACATGAGAATGAATTAAAAGAAGACAAACCGTGAATGTCACGGCGTTGTAGTGAGGCGGAACCATATGCAGACATATTTCCAAACAAAAGGTGTATTTAATTCCAAAACAAACAAACAAACTCTACACGGACTGTAAACGTAAAATGAAAGGACTAACTAACAAAAAACGATATACAGAAAACATGTAAAGCATTCGCTTGAAACAGAATTAAACAGAGACAAACCGTGAGCCGTTGAGACAAGCAACAAACAATAAACCACACCGGGTGTGGCTGGAAAATGAACCTAAGTAGGCTCCCCAATCAGAGTCAACTGAATGCAGCTGCTCTGACTGGGGAGCCCACAATGGCATGGAGATGGCTAGAGGCCTCTCCATGTGCCATGCCCTGAATGGGAGCCCCAAAGCAT
>JACXGK010012435.1:0-14326 GCA_016801125.1 Novumbra hubbsi | reverse complement strand
TCTATCTTTAACTCATAGCTAACCAATTCATAGGCTCTATCTTTAACTCATAGCTAACCAATTCATAGGCTCTATCTTTAACTCATAGCTAACCAATTCATAGGCTCTATCTTTAACTCATAGCTAACCAATTCATAGGCTCTATCTTTAACTCATAGCTAACCAATTCATAGGCTCTATCTTTAACTCATAGCTAACCCATTCATAGGCTCTATCTTTAACTCATAGCTAACTAATACATAGGCTTTATCTTTACCTCATAGCTAACCCATTCATAGGCTTTATTTTTAACTCTATCACGGTCGCAGTGTGTGATGGAACCATTCGCAGACATTTTTGAAAGAAATAGTGAATTTAATACTACACAAGACAAACAAAACACGAACTGTACACGAAAAGTAAAGGTGCTGGATTAACTCGCAAAACATATATCTAACTAAACAACAAACACACTGTGAACACTTACAGATAAAACAGGTAGCGTATCCACAGAACAATGACAATAACCAAGACAGGACTGTGAACGTTGTGTGAAGAAACAAACAATAAACCACACTGAGTGTGGCTAAAACCTAACTTAAGTAGGCTCCTCAATCAGAGGCAACTGACAACAGCTGTCTCTGACTGAGGAGCCCACAACAGTGGCATAGAGGAGCCTAGAGGCACCTCCATGTGTCATGCCCTGACTGTGAGCCCCGAGGCACAGATATGGCCAGGGGCCCCCAGCCAGGACATGACAAACTCATAGCTAACCCATTCATAGGTTCTTTCTTTAACTCATAGCTAACCCATTTATAGGCTCTATCTCCGACTCATAGCTAACCCATTCATAGGCTCTATCTCCGACTCATAGCTAACCCATTCATAGGCTCTATCTCCGACTCATAGCTAACCCATTCATAGGCTCTATCTCCAACGCATAGCTAACCCATTCATAAGCTCTATCTCCAACACATAGATAACCCATTCAAAGGCTCTATCTCCAACTCATAGCTAACCCATTCAAAGGCTCTATCTGCAACTCATAGCTAACCCATTCATAGGCTCTATCCCGAACTCATAGATAACCCATTCATAGGCTCTATCTTCAACTCATAGCTAACCCATTCATAGGCTCTATCTTCTACTCATAGCTAACCCATTCATAGGCTCTATCTCCAACTCATAGCTAACCAATTTAAAGTCATTCATGACAGGTTTTCACTCAAATAAGACTTCAAATCTCAGTCAACAGTGGTCGAGTCCAATACAACACTGGTACTGTTCAAAATGCTATTAGTTGATTCACAAGAACGCAACAGATTCCAAGAAGGCAAAGAGGTAACCTTCCATGTCACAGCGTATTGTCCAGCATTCCTGGTGTTATCACAGCTCCGCCGATCTCCTTAAGTGACCTCTGAAAGCCAATTAACCCTAATATCTCTATCAACTAATCACCAAGAGAATTAATCAAAGCCCTCCGTCCCTCTCACTCTGTCACCATAGCGCCACTGTGTTGCCATGCCAACGCTGTCAGCAGCCAATCTCATCCCAGCCGGCTGACCGACCACCCTCGCGGTCGGACGTTGTACCCGGGCGGTAGCTATGAGGGCCGATAAGGCTCCTAGACCCAAGGCGGCGGAGTGATTGCATTCAGCGGCGCGGGGTGGATGGACGGATGCAGCGCTCTGGGTTTATCAGTCCCAGGCAGACTGACCCTATCAGCCACCCCTGATATCAAAGCAAGGTGAGGGAGGCCGCGGGTCAGAGCTAAGCTAAATCGCGGGCTGTCAGTTGCTCACTGCGTCTGTGTGTGTACTTGTGGGTGAGTATATGGCACGCGCGCACGCGAGTGTGTGTGTTAGGGAAGTACCATAACAGGTGAATCATGAGGCTGTCAGATGAAGGCTTCTGAAAATATAGCACTCAGTAGCTGCTTGCTAATAGTGTCTCTACAGTATCTCTGTTTAATGCACACTACATTATCTCTGTTTAATGTACACTACAGTATCTATGTTTAATGTACACTACAGTATCTATGTTTAATGTATACTACACTATCTCTGTTTAACGTACACTACGGCATTTCTGTGTTATGAGAACTACACTATCTTTGTCATAGCATACTCATCAAAGAAGAATTAGCTGCTAAGATCATACTAGTCATGTTCCACCTCATGAAAGTTTCTTATAGGGAACAGTTTCTGGATGGCGTATGGCCAAAATAACTAACTACCCATAATGAATCAGGGCTATCGAAGCACAGAGGATTCCAATGATAATAAAGCCCAGCACCGCTCACAAAATTCAATCGGAGGGTCTCTTTGTCTCTCCGATAGCTTTACATCACACCAGAGGAAAAGGACCACTGTGTGAAAGTCATATGGACAAGCAGGCGGTTCTCTCAACGGGCTGACAGAACAGGACATACTCTCTGGGATCCCGCAGCGTGTTCTGTTCTGTTGTTGTGATGCTGCCTGCTTTCCAAAAGGGTTGCACCAACTTCCCTTCCATGTAAAACCTTTAAGGGAAAAAATGGTGATTTTTGGATACCTCGGGAATCTTATTTATATAATCTGAAATAGATTCATTGAATCCAGTAATTGATTTTATAAATCTATGCATTTTCTCTTTGTAAATGACTCGGAAGTTTAAGAGGATGAAAACAGCCATCGTGAGGACGATGCTGCTTATATGATATGTGTTGTGGCATTGCTGGAGCTGCTTCACGTTGGCTGTTTCACGCACACACTGAACACGCTGAACATAATGAACACACTGAACACGCTGACCACACTGAACTTGGCATCTCAGGCTGCTCTCAAACGATCGATTGATGGGCTTCCATACTTGCATGGTTGGGTGAGGCACCTTGCAACCTTCTGCCAGCCATGTGTTTAAAGGGAAGCAGAATTAGCTGGACCTGCCTTTACACAAGCTGCTGACTGACATGGCGACCCAGTGGAATAATGTGCTGGAGATCCTTAAAAGGTTCCTGGAGCACCAGCCGGCAATCTCAGCAGGTCTGCTGTCACTAGGGATCTGCAGTTTGCAAACGATTCGTTATTTTTGAGTGACTTTTTCTTGACTCGAGAATAACGAGTCCTTTTTTGGGGGGATTTGTTCAAATGTAGTCAGTCAAACGGTTTGAGGCGGATTCCTGAAACGTTGTTGGTTTCAAATGTGGTCCCCAAATGTTTCCGACCGTCTGTTTACGGTCTCAGAGAAATCTAGGAAGAATTATAAATGTATGTTATTGACTGATAATTGGACGCAGGTTGCAATAATAAATGCTGATCATTTATAAATGATTGTGATGACACACATATTTATATTTACACATAAACAGCTATTTTTTGGGGACATGTGAACAAAACCGAGTCTTTCCATTTTATTGTTTAGTTCATTCTGGCAGCGGAGTCACCAATTCAAATCTAGATATGTTTGTCATAAAATGCTATTTATGGAAATGTATTGTCCCTGGTCATCCTTGTTTAACATCAATCCTTACTAATCTACCATGCCAAACATGAGGGTTCCCTGAGTAGTTACTAGCCTTAATTCTAAGAAAATCTGTTTTATAAGCAATAATGGTATTGTAATTATCCGTATATCCAAATTAAATAAAAATTGAATTATTATCAAATTAAAATCAAATTAAATCAGTGGCAATACCCAGCCCTACAACACAGAACCCTAAAGTGAATTACTTGAAAACAAAATTTCTATAAGAAACCAAATGTTTTATACCCGGAACCTAAAAGGTCTTTTTCACTGGAAGTTGAGTCATTCCAAGTCCTGACGTAAGAGCCAATACCAAATGGCTTGATGTACCGTAACACTCAGAACTCCCACGAGGCTTGAAGCGTTCCTCATACAAAGCACAAAAACGTAGTTCATGCATTGAACAGACTTCTGGCTGAGAACTGACAACACACTGATAAAAAAACATTTTAATGCAGCATTTGGACTGTTTGTGCCATGACAGCATTGGTCAACGTTGCCTTAAAGGACTTCGGATTGCATGTATCACTCAGTGCACATCAGCACACATCAGCAGTCCTCCAGGCCGGGGGTGTGACTGTCCACCACTCCCTGTGTGGTTCTCAAACCACTCATGCCAGGGGTTTTCAAGCTGGGGGCCGGACCCCTGGGGGTGCGCAGGGAAAAGCTTCGGGTTCTGCAGAAAAATCGGAGCAGGAATAAAAAAGCCCTCAGGCTTCTTTTTCACTAAATTAAATATAGAATGTATTATAGGCTTACCTGCAGAACATAAGAATGGTAGTATAGTCAATATTTTTCTCTACTATCCACTCACGCAGACAATCATATTTTTCCTATCCATTCATTTCATTTATGATCAGGCTTGGAGCTTGTTTCCTGCTGTTTCAATTGACGGGTGCTGTGCTCTTAAGTTTTGCGTAATTACCATATGACGACAGGCACACTGACTTCTCATACAAACTATGCAAACAAAAGAAATCCCCTTTATAAACATTATATTAAAAAAACATCTAAATCTCAGTATCAGGAGGAGATAAATGCTATCAACTTTATTATGGAGCTTGTCTCGCAAACCGAGAACAAAGACCATTCATGTCTCCACTCTACTATGCCTTTTGACATTTTAGAATGAAATAATAATTAGAATGCCGCTTAATAAGGACCTATAAAGCATGGAGGGATATAAAGTATAGTATTCTTTAATGGTTAATAAATGCTTACTCATTTTCTCACCCTTTTGGATACTGTTTTGGAGTTTTGTTTTGGTCAACAACAATATACAATTGGTGTCTTAGGCTAATAAAGTGTCGTACTTAAAAGTGCTTGAATTTGACTTCCCATTGTCAGTAGGATCTGCATATAATACATTATGATTTACTTAATAGTATTATGCAGGCCAACACTTGCGCAGGTACACAGTGAGGTTGAGGGGCGTCCCCGACTGTGGGTTAAACATATTGGGGTGATGTTGACGGGAATAACATGGAAAACCCCTGTCTTACGTCAACAGGCTCCTGAATTAGAATGAGACGAGGAGAAGTCCAGCAGGCCGTGGGAGCAGAACTGTCACATCGTGAGGCGGTGGAGCCCAGTGAAGGAGGTGGAGAGGGAGAACATATACTGTACAGCTCACAGCAGGTTGACAGGCTGAGCCAAGATGTTCTACCTTGTTGCCTGGTTAGACGGATGTCCCGGTCCAGAGCCAGGCGTTGGTGCCTGAATCTCTGAGTGGGTGATGCTTAGCTTAGTCACGAATACTGTTCATGGCTTCCAATCACTTCTTATTAGAAGCAATCGGTAGCTAGCTACCTTCCAATAATATTGCCTGAGGCCCCTCCAATCCCCCTGTCACTGTTCGTTATCGCCTAAACAGCACCCTATTCCCTATATAATGCACTGCTGTCTATCGGAGTGTTATCGGGCTTAAGGAACCATTCGGGACGCACTCAAAATAATTTCCCTAAACAGGCCTCTGCGAGCGCCAACAAGCCCAGCTAATTTGATTCCAATGTCCTCTTATCTGTCCATCGGACACGCCTTGCATGCCAAGGCCGGTTATCCTACTTTTAGGGCCATCCCCCGACTGCAACGAACTAGACCTCATGCAAAGGAAAACACGCAAAGAAGGATCCAATATTCTGATGTTGTATTGGTATAAAAGAGAGATATTGAATGAACCTAGCCATGTGGTGAACTTTGGCAAATCTACAAAATGTAATTCGTTGCTCAGTTGTAGGCGGGTATGAAAACCTGATAGGAGCCTAGCGTGATGTCCCCCTGACACGTGAATGAACAGGAAGAGGAATCCCTGTCGGAAAAACAAGTTAACATCACTTGCTCGTAAAATTGTGCTAGACTAACATATTAAATTGTTTAAAGAGCAAACGTAGACTAGCTAAAGGCTTCCATGTTGAATGGGAGGCATTATAAGAGTCAGACACAATGTTCTTGGAGAAGCATCAGCCGGTCTTCGACCATCACGCAATCCCGGTAAAGATGATTCAATGAGTTTTAGTATGGATTTATTGTGACTTTTGTGGAGTATATTCTCTGATAAAGTGCAGAATTTCCAAAGCCCAAGTAGCTTATACTGTACAGTAGATGTTGCAGTAATGTAACAATGATCTGCTTCCCATTCCCTTGCTGGCTACAAATTGAAGGTTCAGCAGACGTTACAGCACCAGAACAGTACATGTACAAATGATAGTTTGAATACAGGTGACACAGTAAATGATCTATTGTCGTGGTCTTGAGCAAGGCACTTTGTCATAATTGCTTATGCACATCACTGGAAAAGTGCTTCAGCAAAAATGAGTGTAATTTAAGACCATGTTGTACTATAAGGGGATACGTAAAATTAGAGCGAGAAGAGAGATAGAGCCTCATTAGATACATTGGGTTTAGCATGGCATTATTTCATGACAAAGTTTCAATAGGAAAACCTGGGAACTTGCACATAGGAATCGAAACAAATTAAACAGAAAGATTAATATACAGGGTTTGGAAAAACAAGTGTTTTGCAATGCATCATTACTGCGCCTGAAGATGTACAGTGCATTTCCTGAATTCCCACTGAAATTCCCACTGAAAGGACATGTCTGGTCCTTCCTATGCATTTACCTTAAGATTATACAGTTATTCCACAGCAATATGGCCGATATATCAGCTCCTAAAAATCCAGTACATGTTCACCTAATGGCTGCTGATTCCCAGGGAATGCTGTGCTTTTAGTCACTGTGAAGTTATCTGCGCTCACAGCAACAGATAATCTATAGGTGTTAGTGTATATAAAAGGAATACTTTTCTGTGATTAAATTGACACCGAAAAGCAAGAACGTACTTAACGACATACTTAACTGATCTGTAGTCGTTAACCTTTTTTTCCCATGAAGGTTTTTAGATACATCTTGGAGAAATAAGGGAGCTCGGTCCAAAGTTCTAATGATGAACTTTGCCTTAAGACGCTTTCCAGAAACTGGGCCCAGGTTTAATATTGTTCAGACATCAGCGGCTTTGAACAGGACTTATGGCTTGATCTCCAACTCATCAGCTGCACTGTGATTAATACACCCTAGCCATTATTTTGTCTGTGTCCACAATGAAACCCTGTTCCCTCCACAGTGCACTACTCTCAACGAGGGCTCACACAGAGTGCACTACATAGGGAATGGGGTTCCATTGGGGGCGACGGAGGTTACCAACTGGTGCAGCAGGATACCGATAAGGCTTTTACTGGGCCCGTTGAATATAAACGAGCTGTTTTGAAATAAACATGCTGGAGATATAACATAAAGAGATAGTGCCTGCATGATGCATGAGGGACTTAAAAGCTGTTGTTTATTCATGACCACACATGAACCCAGGAGGGTCAATGTATGTTATTGAGACGGCTGTAGACTCACACTGGGGAGTGAGTGGATGGGAAAATGCTGTATCATTAGGAGATGAACGTTACTCGCCGACACCTCAGACAGAACTATGAGCTGTGTGTGTGTGTAGAATTGCACCAGTGTGCATCCTGTCCAGACACACGGTAGGACTCAGAGCACGCAGTTTAAAGACCACGGCCTAGCCAGTGGCACGTTTAACCTACATACCGTAATGTTTTCTCTGTGAATTTGAGAAGGATGTGGAGCCACATGGGAAGTTCAGCTGGCCTGGCGGATGGTAGCACAGGGCTGGGTCGGGGAAGCGGGGATCACTGCTGCTCACTCTGAACACACGGCTGGCTTTTACTGAGCCCGGAAAAACATCAACGGGACTGTCCCAAATGACACTCTATATAGTGCACTACTTTTTCCCAGGGACTGGGTTGAAAAGGGGAGAGGGCATCCAAGGATACACAGATGGGGCTTTATATTCTATCAACTCAACACCATCTTAGATAGGCCTTCATCACAACAAAAATAACACCATCATAGGCGGGGCTTCATCTATACCAATATAAAACCATTATATATGGGGCTTCATCTCAACCAATATAACACCATCATAGGTGGGGCTTCAAATCTACTAATATAAAACCATCATATAGAGGGCTTCATCTCTACCGAAATATTACACCATCATGTGATTTGTTTTTTCTTCCAGACAGCTATGTGGTGAGGCTTCTCCCTCTGTAGTGGATGGATGGCTTGTTGTCTAACCAGTGGAGTGTTGACAATCAACCGTGATGTCCCTTGAGCTGCGAACCACTACTCCAGCATGAAGATATGCCTCTGATGACATGCCAAGATCTCTCCTCCGTGTATCTGTCTGATGAAGACTCCTCCAAAGGGACGTCCTACGTCTCAGCTCCGCTTCCACTGGATCATAGGGCATTTTGTTGTGTGGTATACACTGCTTTCAACCTGCTTGAAATGTTCCACATTTTATAGTGTTAAGATCCTGAATTTAAAATGGAATACAATTTGTTTAAGTGTCACGAAGTGAAGGCCTTTAAGGCATCTTAAAAATAAAAAAATGACAAAGTTCATGTTCATGAAAAGCTTAAAAAGTTTAAAAGACTATCAGGCAAGTATGGCACAGTCCAGATGGGTGAAACTCATTGGGATAGAGATGTATCCCTGCCCAAAAGCCGCCGAGTCTTATTGATGATTTAGATTCTGCCTGACAACTCCAGCTGTTGCTGCCCACAACCCACCACCCAATTGGCTTGCTATTTCTGTCTCTCCCTCTTAACATACACTCACCAAAGAAAAGTGAAAAAAAACGTTTTCTCCAAAGTATCAGACTAACACCCGCTATAACCACTGACTCTTTATATCCCTCCGACAGAAGAACTGCATTATATCTGGTGAAGAAAACACGTAATACCTGCAGCCCATTCACTTACCTTCACATACAGCAGATAGTACAAATCGAAAAGGGCTGCTGCACTCTAAGATTAACCGTTTAACTGTAGGTTAACTGGAAAAATGGATGTCACCACCCCCTCATTCAGTCTGGTAATAACTGCAGCACTCTCTTACCTTCAGTGAACCGCAGACATGATCTTACGTGTGAACTATGGTCGGAAGAGGAGCAGTTTTGCTCCAATTCCCTTTTGTGTACTGTTACGGAAATTTCGCCAAAAATCATCACCGGAATCAAGATGAGCAGGTCTACACCTGGTGACCAGTTGGACCGTCAGAATTATATGAATGGAAATGAGCGCTGAACTTCAACTTGGTCCCGGGTGGGAAGCTTTGGAATGTGATCAAGAGCCTTCAGTACTCTCTTTCATTAGTCCAAGAGCATCTGCCTCATCAATCACATCTCGTGTTGAGAATCACTGAAATAGAAAATGATCATTCCATTAAGGACCCCGGAGAACATTGTAAAGAATCATGTCCCTCAGCAGGATATCAGGATGTGTTCCATTAAAAAAGGACAAGTGCAACTCATCTCAATATGGTCCAATGATGTGCAGGTAAATACATCACAAAATATTTGTTCAACGTCTAAATCTAAAAATTGCTGTACTCCGCATAAAAAACCCTGCTGTTTATCGATTGTTTGAGAGGGTGCACAGTACTTTCTTTTAGTTTATGGATTATCTCTGACCTCCAACATTTGTTTCGGCAAGGTTATCAGTTATATAAACCACAGACCTACTGAATCGATAGTTTCTGGCTTGGTTTATACAGCAACCGTCATAAAACATTGAAAACAAAAATGTGAAGGTGGGGAAAGCTTGCTTTGCAGAAAGGTAAAGGGAAGTTTGCTTGGAAGGAATTGATTCCATTTCAATTCACCAGAAATCTGTCCTGGACAACAGTGGTATTGGATAGAGGTTGCCTGAATCCTTGAATATATTCCTTTTAGAGAACTTTCCGGTTAATCTATTGCGGGTCAGTTCATAATCAAAGCACAACAAGTGTTTCAAGCGCTATGGAGACCACACACACCCTATTTCCTTGAAGTGCACTACTTTTGACAGTTACTCTTCTGGTTTGTGTTTGACAATGAATGTGAAGGTGCCCATGTTGCCTACGTCAAGTTGGAATTTCGCTGTGAGAACTTTGGGCAGCGTTTGGCATGCAGACTGTCTCCTGCTGTGACCCCACCTGAGTCAACAGTCACTCAGTAGGGACAAGTTATCCAGGTTAACCCCCAGGTCCAGAGTGTCACCTGGAGACTTGTCCACCACCTGTTTTTACAATGAGTGTCTGTCCGTCAGGAGACAACCTCAAAGTCAGAATGGTAGTTCCACGACCGTATACGACCGGTACAGGGACAGTACGGGGGTCCGTGCAGAAGAAGATACTAGAGTACGGACACTCTAGTACCTAAAGTGTGAAGAGATCCGTGGTTACTGTTAACTGGCGTTAGAACTTCTGGCTGGCAGGATTCTATTGATGTGTTAGACAATGTTTCTGGTTTAGCAGACCGCAGACGTTTTTAGAAGGTTCATCTTGGCACGTAAACCAAAACATAATAACATGAACAAATTACATTAAACATTATTAACAACATTAGTAAATGTTAATGAATAAATAAACATGCCAGTATAGAAGGCTGTCTCCCAAAACCCCAAAAGAAGCAACTTGTTCAATTCCACCTAATTGCAGTCAAACAAAAATTACTAAAAGAGGAGCGGAGGAATTAAGCAATTAAGGAACGTGCCCTTGATTTCTTAAATGCACCTCATCATGCTCCAGCCATCAGGAATAGGCTTGTGTACTTACATCCTGGGGTGTGTGCGGATTCAGTAAGATGGGGCTTTTATCAAACTTTGATTACCCATCCAATTACACTGAATATAATACAATAAATTACACAAACGGAAGTGCGCACACTCACACAATCACACAAACAAACAAGCATTCAATTAAATAAATGGATGACATGACTCCACCTTTGTCTGAGATTTTCAAGCACACCAATCCATAAATTACATGGGATTCAAGTATAACAAATGTCATTAGAATAATTTAACAACGAGGCGCAGTGGAGTACATAGGGTGATAGATGATAGGATATGCATTGATGACACTGGGATTGCATTCATTTCATGAATATGACCAAAAGAAAATGAGACGTTTTATTATTTTTCTTTTGAGCTTTTGAGACCAAGGCCATCTTTGACAGTCAAAATGTTTTTAATGGTAGGCTTGACTGGGAAAATCTAAACATTAATGAATATCTTAAAATATATACACACACGGCTTCAATAAAGAAATTAGCAATATCATCTATAGAATTATATAGAATGTAGAATTTATTGTAAATCCCACAGACCCCCTGCAATTACACCAACCAGCATGAGAATTTAGCACAATACTGCTCACCTCAATTGGGAGTAGGACTGGTTCAGGGATGTGGTCAGACAGGGAGTAGGACTGGTTCAGGGATGTGGTCAGACAGGGAGTAGGACGGGTTCAGGGATGTGGTCAGACAGGGAGTAGGACTGGATCAGGGATGTGGTCAGACAGGGAGTATGACTGGTTCAGGAATGTGGTCAGACATGGAGTAGGACTGGTTCAGGGATGTGGTCAGACAGGGAGTAGGACTGGTTCAGGGATGTGGTCAGACAGGGAGTAGGACTGGTTCAGGGATGTGGTCAGACAGGGAGTAGGACTGGTTCAGGGGGAGGGTCAGACAGGGAGTAGGACTGGTTCAGGGGGAGGGTCAGACAGTAAGTAGGACTGGTTCAGGGATGTGGTCAGACAGGGAGTAGGACTGGTTCAGGGATGTGGTCAGACAGGGAGTAGGACTGGTTCAGCTAACAGGTTAATTTCCACCACTCATGGACTACACCCACCTTCTAAAAAGGCCTAATGCCTCTCTGCCATTCAGAGAAATGTAGTTTATTTACTACAATTTTTTTTACAACTATGCTAACAGCCAAATGTGCTATTATGCTGGGACTTGTTGGACAATGTCTAACTGTGCTGTTTGATGACAGTGTGTCTTGCCACTGAACATGCATTTGTGAGGGACTGTGTTAGTTTGTCTGGGAGTCAGATACAAGCAATGTCAAGAGAACCTTCGAAAAATTTAGTAACATACTGTTGCTCTTTTCTATCTTCTGTCTTAGGCTGAATCTCAAATCCCAATTTCCATACTATGTAGTATGCCATATTAGTATACGAGAAGACTAGTATGTCCCAAACCATAGTGAGAAAAAGCTGAAAATAGCACACCAAACGTTCTACTATTTCTGGTATATTATATCATTTCTGGTGGATTCACATATATTGATAGTTCTTGCAGCAATGTCATTCACATATAAATAAAAAACGAATGTTGTTGTTCCATGAAATTAAATAGTTTCGACAGTGTAAAGTTTGTCTTCAATCTCGCTAGCATGGGCTCAATTGTCATGTTTATTCCAAGTAGTAAAATAGTACTGTAGTACTGGATTTTAATCTATTAAAATGCCATACAGTATGTAGATGCTATTTGGGCTGTCAGTTTAACAGAATGCTTAACGGTGTCTAGTTAAACTTGGCGTGATGTTAAATGTGCAACAAAATGATCTAATGTTGAGACACAATTTAATGACGAGGTTAGTGTCAGATAATGGGCATGAAAAGAAATGGAATAAATTATGATTGTACTGACTGACAACTGTAAGAAGGAAACTAGGCAGGACATGCAATGCCCCATTACTAATGGGCCCCACACACCCTGTCCATACCACCTGCTAGGATAAACCTTTCTTATAATAGGCTGTGTAATGGTTGGCAATGGCTCACTGACGGCCTCCTATGTGTTCTGGCATATTAACTTCCTATTCATTGGAGAACATGCAAGAACTATGGAATCAACATATTGGTCTAATGCCAATAAAAAAAGGGTTTCTACCCTGACTTGTGGGTTTTATTGTTTTGTTCATGGATCAAAAGTGGACAAAAGGCCCTAATACGTGCTACATCCTGGCATAATGACATGCTAAACTGCCCAAGAAAATGATGGGAACATGTAATCATCACAGTATAACACCAAGTCAATTAAGCTTCAGGGATACAAATCTGTCCAGTTAGGAAGCATAAGCCATTGTGAATCAATGTTTGATAGTTCCCTTGTCACTACTGGTAGCATGAGGCGGTACCTGCAGCCCATTTTACCCCCAATGGGCTACTGGTGTACAAGTTTCTTACATAACTGTCAGAAACCGACTCCATGAGGGTGGCATGAGGGCCCAACGTCCTCTAGTGGGACCTGTGCTCACAGCCCAGCAACACGTAGCTCAATTAGCATTCGCCAGAGAACACCAGAATTGGCAGGTCCACCATTGGCCCCTGTCCTCTTTACTGAGCAGGTTCACACTGAGCACAAGTGAAAGATGTGTCTAGAGAGCATGGAGATGCTGTGATGAATGTTACACTGCCTGCAACAGCATCCAGCATGACTGGTATAGTGGTGGTTCAGTGATGGTCTGGGAAGGTATGTCCTTGGATGGTCCCTGACAGCTGTTAGGTACCGGGATGAAATCCTCAGACCCATTATCAGAACTTACGCTGGTGCAGTGGGCCCTGGGATCCTCCTGGTGTAGGACAATGCCTGGCCACATGGGGCAAGAGTGTGTAGGCAGTCCCTGGATGACGAAGCATTGATACCATTGACTGGCCCACACGTTCCCCAGACCTGAATCTACATGAGAACCTCTGGGATGTTATGTATCAGTGCATCCAACGCCATCAAGTTGCGCCACAGATGGTCCAGGAGCTCACTGTTGCCCTGATCCAGGTCTGGGAAGAGATCCCCCAGGACACCATCCACCATCTCATCAGGAGCATGTCCAGATGTTTCTGAGAGTGCATACAGACACGTGGGGGCCATACTCACTGCTGAGTCACATTATGATTTACCGTGACGAAATTAACACAAGTTGGAAAAGACTGTGATTTCAACTGTTTACTTGATTTTGGTCTACTGACAATCGTTAAGTAATTCCTATCTCAACGAATTACACAATTTATAATTATTTTGATCTTTAAAATATGTGGTTCATCGAGATATGGGATTTCAGCGCTTCCTTAATTTTCGTGAGCAGTGTATACACCAGACAGTACATACATTATCACATCACCCGCCAATACTATACTTGTAGTACGTAGAATGTAGTATGCTATTTGGGATTCAGACTTTCTTTTCTTTCTTTACGTGTAAGAAAACAATGACATCATTGATGCTCCACTGGCAATTCACTGCTAGCAAGCTCCCGGTTTGGAGACACGACCGAACCACTTCATGTGGAAAGGGGGAGCTCAATGCACAATTCTCCCGGTTTGGAGACACGACCGAACCACTTCATGTGGAAAGGGGGAGCTCAATGCACAATTCTCCCGGTTTGGAGACACGACCGAACCACTTCATGTGGAAAGGGGGAGCTCAATGCACAATTCTCCCGGTT
>JACXGK010012434.1:0-14319 GCA_016801125.1 Novumbra hubbsi | reverse complement strand
TTCAGTCAATGGCATTAATGCTTTCATCAACAAGGAACTGCCTACTCACTATAGCCACATGAGGCCGTCATTGTCTTGCACCAGCGTACATTCTGACGATAGGTTGGAGGATGATCCCAGTACCTAAAAGTCAAGGTACCGCTGGCTAGCACGTGGAGGTCTATGTAGCCCTCCAAGGATATTCCTGGCCATTACTGACCCACTTCCAAACCAGTCATGCTGGATAATGTTGCAGGTGTCATAGTGTTCATCACGGCATATCAGGACATTTTATACGCATGTCAAATGTGTTCAGTGTGAACCTGCTGTCACCTGTGACGAGAACGAAATTGGCAGGCCCCAATAGCAGACCTGCCAATTCTGGTGTGCTCTCTGGCGGTTATTTTGTAAGGCTGTGGCAGTGCTCCTGTTCCTCCTCACACAAAATAACCAGATACTGGTCCTGCTTTTGGGTTGATCCCTTCCATGGCCATGTGCAGCTCTCCTTTCATAACAGCTTATCTCCTGGGATCTCCTCCATGCTCTTAAGACTAGGAGACACAGCGAGCCTTCTTGCAATGGCACATATGAATGTGACATTCTGTAAGACCTGGATTGCCTCATGCTCCCAGTAGTGAGAAGGACAATAAAGAAGAATCAGTAACTTTCATATGCACCAAAACATGGGTTGAGGTCACATTGATTCACAATCAATTATGCTTTCTAACTGGACAGATTTTTGTACATATTTATTTGCACAGATAGGGTCCTTTTAAATCATGCATTTTGTTCATTAGTGTTTTCTGGGAGTTGCACAGCAGTAATGCTTATGTAGAGAATGTAAAAAGTAAAGATGGGGGGGAGGACTCAAAGGGCATTAGGCCAGATTTGAATTCATACTGACTTAGATGTGAGTGCTGGGATCAGCCGCCTGGTCCGCTAGGCCAACTGCATTGTTATTTTCATGTGTGTGCTATCAATAAATAAGTTTGAAAGTGTGCGTGATCATTATCTTGGTGTGTCATGTGGGAAATGCATTAGATGCTCCATGAAACTGTAAAGCTGAACCCAATCAATCCATAAAAGAAAACTGTACATTCTGCTCCTCTGAATCATCTCTTATGTTGTTAAAAAGTAACCAGAAACAAAGAACTCTCTTCTGAAACTCGTCAGTCTATTCTTGTTCTAAGAAATGAAGGCTATTCAGTGTGAGCAATTGACAAGAAACGGAATGTCTCATATAACGTTGTGTAGTACTCGTTTCACAGAACCGCACCAACTGGCTCTAACCAGAATTGAAAGAGGTGTTTGAGGCCCCGTTGCACAACTGGGAAAGAGGACAAATACAGTGTGTTTAGTTAAAAAAATATTATCAGCTGACACCTTCATTAATTAGTACAGAAAAATACCAGTCTCAACGTCAACAGTAAAGAATTCAGAGTTCTTCCGCTGTCCAGTGTCTGTGTGGTTGGCCCATATTCATTTTTTCTTTTTATTGGCCAGTCTCAGATATGTCTTTTTCTTTGTAACTCTGCCTGGAAGACTAGCATCCCAAATGAAATGTTTCCAGCTACAATAGTCATTCACAACATTAAGAATACCTACTCTGTATTTCTGATCAATTCTATGTTTTCTTTCCCTAAAATGTGACATTTCTAAGTGCCCCTTTGGAATGGTAGTGTAGATACTGCATAGGATACATATGTACATTACTGCTCTGCTATCACACAACTGTTAATGAGGCAGAAGTCAGCAAAATTGTCGCTCCCATTATTGATGGCCACGCATGTGCCACGCATGGCTGGTTCACAGTCTGTGTTATCAGCCCCAACTTTAGCATCTCCAGTTATCAATAGCATCATGTTGTGACCTTGGATACTACATGCCCACACCAGTTGTACTCTTTCTTCACCTTGTTGTTGGGGGCATGGCTTTACAGGATAGTGTGCTTTCAGTGCTAGACATTTTAATCTTGCTTTGATAAGCCGGTTAGTGATGGGTTCTAGTACCAAGTGCGATTAGGCAGTTGTTTTTCTAACAATGAGATACAACAATGGATTGGGCATCATCCTTCTGTGTTGCAACTTTAAATGGTACAGAAAGGTGTTGCCGAGTTGAACTGGTACATGCACCACCAGCAATGACATCATATTAAATTTTACCCTACGAGGTCTGGAGCCTGATGGGTTTCTGTTTCACCTTATCATTTATTGCACCCACATGGTATCTCAGGCCTAAAAAGGTCAGAGGAGTCCTCCTCATCCTTTGAATGGGAGCTATCTTTAGGGACTGTCATCACTAAAACTAAGCCAAAATACTATTTACAGATTGGATTGTCTTGTTGGGTCACATGTTTGTGGTTGTGTATTCTGGATTGCATTCTGAAACATGGTGTGTTATAGGCTGGTACTGATCAGAACTACACCAAAGCCCCCACCTTGAGCCAGGTCCTCTTCAGTTTGGCCTCTCTGCTGTAACCATGTTACAGCATGTCAGAACCTGCCTGTGGTCAATTCCCCACGTTTACAGGTTTGAGAATGATTTAAATTTGCATGCTTCCCCACCACGAAGGAAACAGGCTCCTACTAATTGATGACCACTCTTATACATGTGCGTTACGTCATTTATACAACCCAGTAAATCAAGAAGCCATGGCAGTTCATAATATAAAACTAATATTAAATGTACATATTTGTGTATGTGTGTATATACACACATATATACAGTGTGGAGAACAAGTATTTGATACACTGCCGATTTTGCAGGTTTTCCTACTTACAAAGCATGTACAGGTCTGTCATTTTCATCCTAGGTACACTTCAACTGTGAGAGACGGAACTTAATATTTGGTACAGGAACATTTGTTTGCAACTACAGAGATCATACATTTCCTGTAGTTCTTGGCTAGGTTTGCACACACTGCAGCAGGGATTTTGTCCCACTCCTCCTACAGATCTTCTCCAGATCCTTCAGTTTTTGGGGCTGTCGCTGGGCAATACGTGCTTTCAGCTCCCTCCAAAGATTTTCTATTGGGTTCAGGTCAAGAGACTGGCTAGGCCACTCCAGGACCTTGAGATGCTTCTTACGGAGCCACACCTTAGTTGCCCTGGCTGTGTGTTTCGGGTTGTTTCCATGCTGGAAGACCCAGCCACGACCCATCTTAAATGCTCTTACTGAGGGAAGGAGGTTGTTGGCCAAGATCTCGCGATACGTGGCCCCATCCATCCTCTCCTCAATGCGGTACAGTCATCCTGTCACCTTTGCAGAAAAGCATCCTCAAAGAATGATGTTTCCACCTCCATGCTTCACGATTGGGATGGTGTTGTACTCATCCTTTTTCTTCCTCCAAACACGGCGAGTGGAGTTAAGACTAAAAAGCTCTATTTTTGTCTCATCAGACAACATGACCTTCTCCCATTCCTCCTCTGGATCATCCAGATGGTCATTGGCAAACTTCAGACAGGCCTGGACATGCGCTGGTTTGAGCAGGGGGACCTTGCGTGCGCTGCAGGATTTTAATACATGACGGCGTAGTGTGTTATTAATGGTTTTCTTTGAGACTGTGGTCCCAGCTCTCTTCAGGTCATTGACCAGGTCCTGGCATGCTGTTCTGGGCTGATCCCTCACCTTCTTCATGATCATTGATGCCCAGACAGGTGTAGACAGGTGTCTTTTCTACAGAAAACAAGTTCAAACAGGTGCAGTTAATACAGGTAATGAGTGGAGAACAAGAGGGCTTCTTAATGAAAACCTAACAGGTCTGTGAGAGCCGGAATTCTTACTGGTTGGTAGGTGATCAAATACTTATGTCATGCAATAAAATGCAAATAAATTACTCAAAAATTATACAGTGTGATTTTCTGGATCCGTCTTTCACAGTTGAAGTGTACCTATGATAAAAATTACAGACCTCTACATGCTTTGTAAGTAGGAAAACCTGCAAAATCGGCAGTGTATCAAATACTTGTTCTCCCCACTGTATACATATACACACATATATAAATATATATACACACACACACAGTGGAGGAAAAACAAATAGGATCTCCTGCTGATTTTATATGTTTGCCCAATTATCAGTATATAATTTTAATGGTAGGTCTATTTGAACAGTGAGAGACAGAATAACCACAAAAAATTCCAGATAAACACATTTCAAATAAGTTATGAATTGATTTGCATTTTACTCAGTGAAATAATTAGTTGACCCCTTTGCATTACATGACTTAGTATTGGGTGTCAAAACACTTGTTGGCAATCACAGAGGTCAGACGTTTCTTGTAGTTGGCCACCACGTTTGCACGCATCTCAGGAGGGATTTTTTCCCACTCCTTTTTGCAGATTCTATCCAAGTCATGGAGGTTTAGAGGCTGACATTTGGCAACTCGAACCTTCAGCTCCCTCCACAGAGTTTCTATAGGATTATGGTCAATATATAATTTATAGTCAGTGGGCAAATGTACAAAATTTGTCAAGATCAACTAATGTTTCCTCCACTGTATATAGATGAAAAACAGGCCTACAATATTATTGCACATGGAACATAAAGACGATCAATTCCGTCCGTATTTCAGAGGGTACCAGACATAAATAAACATTCCAGAATAAAGTATTAACATTCACAAAAACACACATTTTCAATAATAGATTGCTTTCCCCATTCTTTGATCTCTTAAATTAGAGACAAAAAAATATCATCCAGGTTAAAATATTATGAAAACAGGTCCAGTTAATCTCAATAGCATTTCGTTTGCTATTGCAGCAGAATCTTCAATCAAAGTGGTTCAGTAGGTAAAGGTTTCTGTGTAATGAACTTTCGAAATGACAATATCTTATTTGGATTAAAAGGGACGGTTTAAGAATGAAATTACATGACATTTTAAAATCATCCTAGACTTTGAAAATAGTTTAATAAATGAAAAGGATATGATGGATTAAAAAGTTCACTCAAGAAGCTTGTAGCCTGAGGTTGAACTTTCAGAAATAGTACAGCAAGTCTAGATTCAGCCCCTGTAAATACCGCCTTAAGCTAGTGTAAAGGGTTGCAGATCAGGAGAACTGTGGACTACATTTACAGTAAGCATCCTGTGCTCAAAGTCACTTTCTTTCCCCAATGGAGATACACTCTGAATGGGTAAAAACATTCATACTGGCGGTATTGAAATGGCCTAAGAAATGTGCCCTGTTTGACAGTTTCATTGTACTTACGCACTCTTTAAATTATTATCTATTGTATGTTTAGTATTCTGCAGGAAAATTAAATTGTTATTTCTTTTGAGGATAGCAAACTCCAAGACCACACATTGCCAAGCGATGTTTCCAACACTGTCCTTCAGATAGCTGTGCACAAAGGACCATATGCAATCAGTGAAGATTAGGTAAGTACAAAGTCTACCTAAGAGCAAAACAGGGCTCACACTGCAACCATATTATTTGAAGTAAATGAATACTGCAACCATATCATTTAAGGTTTATAGGATGAATATGCGGCATTATTGATTTTTTTTGTTGAAATATATATAGTGGGGAGGACAAGTATTTGATACACTGCAGAGTGTGCAGGTTTTCCTACTTAAAAATCATGTAGAGGTCTGTAATTTGTATCATAGGTACACTTTAACTGTGAGAGACGGACTCAAAAAACAAAATTCTGAAAATCACATTGTATGATTTTTAAGTAATTAATTTGCATTTTATTGCATGACATAAGTATTTGATCACCTACCAACCTGTAAAAGAATTCCGGCTCTCATAGACCTGTTAGTTTGTCTTTAAGAAACCCTCTTGTTCTCCACTCATTACCTGTATTAACTGCACCTGTTGGAACTCATTACCAGTAGAAAAGACACCTGTCCACACACTCAATCAAACAGACTCCAACTTCTCCACCATGGCCAAGACCAGAGAGCTGTGTAAAGACATCAGGGATAAACTTGTAGAACTGCACAAGGCTGGGATGGGCTACAGGACAATAGGCAGCTTGGTGAGAAGGCAACAACTGTTGGCGCAGTTACTAGAAAATGGAAGTTCAAGATGACGGTCAATCACCCTCGGTCTGGAGCTCCATGCAAGATCCCACCTCGTGGGGCATCAATGATCATGAGGAAGGTGAGGGATCAGCCCAAAACTACACGGCAGGACCTGGTCAATGACCTGAAGAGAGCTGGGACCTCAGTCTAAAAAAAACCCATTAGTAACGCACTACGGATGGATTGGGCCATGTATTGTGAGATCTTGGCCAACAACCTCTTTCCCTCAGTAAGAGCATTGAAGATTGGTCGTGGCTGGGTCTTCCAGCAAGACAACGACCCCCACAGCCAGGGCAACTAAGGAGTGGCTCCGTAAGAAGCATCTCAAGGTCCTGGAGTGGCCTAGCCAGTCTCCAGACCTGAACACAATAGAAAATCTTTGGAGGGAGCTGAAAGTCTGTATTGTCCAGCGACAGCCGTGAAACCTGAAGGATTTGGAGAAGGTCTGTATGGAGGAGTGGGCCAAAATCCCTGCTGCAGTGTGTGCAAACCTGGCCAAGAACTACAGGAAACGTATGATCTCTGTAATTGCAAACAAAAGTTTCTTTATGAAATATTAAGTTCTGCTTTTCTGATGTATGAAATACTTGTCATGCAATAAAATGCAAATTAATTACTTAAAAATCATACAATGTGATTTTCTGGATTATTGTTTTAGATTCCGTGTCCCACAGTTGAAGTGTACCTATGATAAAAATGACAGACCTCTACATGCTTTGTAAGTAGGAACTCCTACAAAATCGGCAGTGTATCAAATACTTGTTCTCCCTACTGTACACTATTTGGACAAAAGTATTGTGACAACTAAACATTACACCGACAGGAGCTTGTATGACATCCCATTTTAAATCCATAGGCATTATTATCGAGTTGGTCCACCTTTGTAGCTATAACAGATTCCACTCTTCTGGGAAAGCTTCCTACAAGATGTTGGATGTTGTGTATTTGTTGGAATCTTTCAAATGTTTCCAGAACAGTATTGTTGAGGTCAGACACCAATCACCCCAAAGCATCTCAATAGGATCCAGGCTTTTACTTGGCCACTCCAGAACTCTCCATGAACTCCATAAATTATTGATATGTTCATGTTTTAAAAAAAAAAAAAAAAAACATAAGTATGTTCCATTGGGTGTCCTATTTTTTTCACATGACCAATTGTGTATATATATATATATCTGTCATGTAAATACTGCGAGTTAAATAAGTATTGAACATGTCACCATCTTTCTCAGTAAATATATTTCCGAAGGCGCTACCACCAGATGTTGGTAACAACCCAAGTAATAAAAAAACAAAAAACAAATATGTTCAGAAATTAAGTTGTGTAATAATGTGAAATGACACAGGGAAAACGCATTGAACACTTGAAGAAAGGGACGTGCAAAAAGGCATGGAAAACCAAGACAACAGCTGAAATCTATCAGTAATTAAAAAGCAATCCAGCCCCTTATCAGTGCTAATTAATATCAGTTGGTTTAGTCTGAACTGATGGCTTGCAAAAAGGTCTCATTGCCAAGGTGATTGTGGGAGCTGTGAGGCAGCAAACACCCTTGCGGCCGGTGCCTCGGGTCGGGAGGAGGGGAGGGGAATGCACTCCAATGAGCACTGTTGGGGCCATAATACGGAAGTGGAAAGACAATCATTTCACCATCGATTTGCCTCGACCAGGTGCTCATCGCTTGATTTCTGACCAAGGAGTGAAAATAATAACCATAAGAGTTATCCAAGAGCCAAGGACCACTTGTAGAGAACTTCAAAAAGAAAGGTACTCTTGTCTCAAAGAAAACAGTAAGTAATGCACTCCACTGCCATGGCCTGTATGCACGCTCCCCACGCAAGACTCCATTGTTGAAAAAAAAGCATGTTGAAGCTTGTTTAAAGTTTGGAGGACAAATGGCACTGAACTTAAAATATCATACCAACAGTGAAGTTTGGAGGTGGGAACATCATGATGTGGGGCTGCTTTTCAGCAAATGGTACTGGCAAACTTCACATAATTGAAAGAAGGATGAATGGGCAAATTTACAGAGACATTCTTGACACAAATCTGCTGCCATCTACCAGGATGATGGAAATGAAACAAGAGTGGAGATTTTAGCAAGACCATGATCCAACACACAGCCAAGGAAACTCTAAAATGGTTTCAAAGAAAGATAATAAAGCTGCTAGAATGGCCCAGCGAATCACCTAAGTTAAATCTAATTGAAAATCTTTAGAAGATCAAGATTCATAGAAGAGGCACACGGAACCTTCAAGATTTGAAGACTTTTTGAGTGGAAGAATGGGCCAAAATCACACCAGAGCAATGCATGCAATTTGTTTCTCCACTAGAGGCATCTTGGACCATCTTGTCATTACCCACAAAGGCTTTTGAACAAAGTATTAAATAAATATCAGTAAGCATGTACAATATTTTTCCCTGTGTCATTTCACATTATTACACAACTTAATTTCTGAACTTATTTGTTTTGGTTTCATTGCATGTATGGCTTACTTGGGTTGTTACCAACATCTGGCGACATTTTCATTAGAATAGCACTTTTGGAAATATATGTAGTGAGAGAAAGTGACATGTTCAATACTTATTTAATCTGCTGTATATACAGTTGCACTCAAAAGTTTGCATACCCTTGGAGAATTTGTAATACATGTACCATTATCAAATAAAACATGAGTGAGCAGGCAAAACACATTTCATTTATTTTTCATGGGATTCATATTGAACTGTGTCATAACAGAATGGCACAATCATAAAACAAAACATGACAAAGATAAAAAAAAATGAAATTAATCCTGTTCAAAAGTCTGCATACCCTTATTCATAATACTGTGTATTGTCCCCTTTAGGATCAATGACAGCATGCAGTCTTTTGTAATAGTGGTCTATGAGGCCCCAAATTCTTGCAGGTGGCATAGCTGCTGATTCGTCTTGGCAAAATGCCTCCAGGTCAAGTCTTTGGTCGTCTTGCATGAACCGCATGTTTGAGATCTCCCCAGAGTGGCTCGATAATATAAAGGTCAGGAGACTGTGATGGCCACTAAAGATGGTACATATATTACCAATTCTGCAAATGTATGCAAACTTTTGAGCACAACTGTGTATATACATTCAGGCATTGTTTTGCTTTTTTGGACATTGAGCCTGATTTTAACCGTGATTCAACAGGACCCTGGAGACAGCGGTGCAAAATGCTGGACAACGTACTACACCAATTTGAGTTTGAACCTTTTCCCGGAAACTGTTACAGTAGGCTACATAATGTACATTATTTAAAATATTTTAAAACGTATGTAAATAAGTCCAACAATGATTATTAATTAAACAATTTCACATATCAATGCCACAAAGTTCTCTATATGAATATGCTTAACGGCTACATAACACTGCAATTTGGGTTGTGTTTAAGTTTGAAGGGTGATGTAATAATCTCAAAACTTTTTTCATTATCTACTTCCAAACACCTTTTAATGTAGGGGGTAAATGACTATGTAACACTAGTGAAATGCTTTAATGTATTCTACCATCCATGTAATGAACATAAGCCTCAACACCGCAGCGACAAGACTTGGCAAGGTACAGTGATGCAATGTTTACCCCAAGTTTATTAAAAATGTAAGGCAAACATGTAGTGATGCGACACTAATTGCAACCAGTAGAGCTGCTGGTGACGTATTCAATCCCCCTGGAGTGTGATGTAAAACAAATTGCTTTAACACTGTACTTTGTTATAGCCTTGGCACCACCCCACTTTGGTTGAAACCCTTGATATCTCAGAAGCCGTCAGACTAGTCAAGCTTTCGATCAAAAGAGGCAGTGATAACACAGTCTCTTGTGAAATTGTATTCACATTATTGAACATTACTTCTTTGCCTATTCCACTGTCTATGAGTAGAGCAATTAGGATTTCCAGCCTTGCCAACATGATCTCATGACAGGTTCTAGGTTACTTGAGGTAACCATACATAATGTTATGCGATTGCATATGTACACATTTATACGTATGAACATTCAGATGTACTGTAAACAATTATGTATGGACAGTTTGTTTTACGTTCACTAATGTACCCCTGCCCCTCGCCATGCCTTTTAAGGGGGTTGTCCATGTGTTGTCATTGTTTTTTAAGACCAGGAGCAGGCCATCTGGGGTTTGTTGTGGGATGGACCTTGTGTACTGATTGGCTCTTACCTTAGACCCCCTCCTATGCATTCTGGCATAAAAGGTTGTGTTACACTTTGTATTAGTTGGAGATTACCCAGAGATTAAGAGGAGAATAACATGTAAGAACTGTGGAAGGTCAACATCTTGGACGCATGCTAAAAAATAATCTAATCTCCCCTGATTTGTATAGCTCTTCATTTTTGAACGGGAATCTAACAAAACAGAGGGAAATGCTATGCACTTTTGAGATAAAAATGTGGCCTAAACCCAAAACGATGGTGAAAACCCAATACATCTTTCCACCCTAAAAATACCATGTCTACAGTAAAGCATGGCAGTTGCAGCACCCCGTTGATGTTTTTCTTTATCCAGGACTGGAGCACTTGTCGGGATAGAAACCAAAATGGACAGTGCAAAATACCATTCTATTCTTGAGAACCTGCAGCCTTCTGCCAGTAAATTGAAAATAGGAAGATGGTTCATGTTTCAACATCAAGATCGATGTAATGACTTCAATAATGCCATCCATAAGCGATCAACTTGCAATTTGACTAAGGTTAAACAAGTCAGCAAGGAAGAACAAATATTGCAGATATTGCACAGTCAAGGTGTGCGAAATAAGTAGGGATGTAATTATAAGACAATAATGGCTGTAAATCAAGCACAACTTTTTGCTCGGGGGTGTTCACATATCTTATTTCCTATTTTCATATTTCAGCTATAAAAACTATAATATATACCGGGATAGTAAGTATAAATTAATCTGAATAAAATCATACCTTATGTTTTCATTTTAGGCTGAATGGGGTGTTGACTTTCTACTGTGCCCTATGCTTTAGATGTCCTTGATGTACAATATTGTATGCTTTCTTTATGAGTTTGGGCTTGCAGGGGCTAAACAAAAAAGGCTCGTCCGGGGGAGGCAACGGCGGTGGCTCGTCCGGGGGAGGCAGCGGCTCGTCCGGGGGAGGCAGCGGCGGCGGCTCGTCCGGGGGAGGCAGCGGCGGCGGCTCGTCCGGGGGAGGCAGCGGAACGACAACGGTCTGACGTGGGGCAGGTGCTGGGACGTGGGCCGGACGCGGACCGGTCGTGGAGCAGGTGCCGAGACGAGGGTCAGACGTGAAGCAGGTGCTGGGACGTGGGCCGGTCATGGAGCAGGTGCTGGGACGAGGGCCGGACGTGGAGCAGGTGCTGTGACGAGGGTCAGACGTGAAGCAGGTGCGGGGACGTGGGCCGGTCGTGGAGCATGTGCTGGGACGAGGGCCGGACGTGACGCAGGTGCTATGACGTTGACCGAACGTGGGGCAGGTGCTCTGGCACCGGTGGTTATCCTAGCGGACCCTGGAGCGACAGCTGTTCGCTTCCCAGGGCCCGGGGCACCGGTGGTGCGACGAGCAGGCGCTTTCCCACGGGCTGCCTGTTTACCAGGCCCCAACCCAGGATGCCAGGCTTGCCTGCTCCCTTCCCAGGGAGACATGCGGGAGCCCGCGGTCAGCGCAGACAGGGACATTTACTGAGACTGTCTGGATCTCCAATCAGATACCAGCCACTCATCCCATGGGGAAGTGCCCCCTGGGAAGTAGCTGGGCTGGGTGCCGAGGTAACCCTTCGAACTCGGGTTGAAGGTGGACCTGTCCACCCCCTGTTGATACCCCAGCCTGGATCATCATATGGAAGATCCCAGTCCTCATACTCTGCCCCTGAATCATCAGAGGAGAGAGAGTCGGATCCCCAGTCTCCTAACCAGGTGTACTGCTCTCTCCCCCGACGCTGCTCGTCGAATGTTGCTGGTTCCATGTGGTGGTTGATTCTGTCACGGTTATAGTGCGGTGCATAACCAAAAGCAGACATTGTTGAAAGTAAATGGTGATTTAATCCTTACACACAAAACAAACTACACAAACTGTAAACGTAAATGAAAGGTGCTAACAAACATAAAACGATGTACAAAGAAACGTGTAGCGTATTCACTGAATATAAGGGTTAAACAGACAAACACACAAACCGTGAGCGTTGTGAAACACAAACAATCAACCACATCTATTGTGTGGCTGTACCCTAACCTAAGTATGCTCCCCAATCAGAGTCAACTGAACACAGCTGCTCTGACTGGGGAGCCCACAGCGGCATAGAGAGGGCTAGAGGCCTCTCTAGGTGGCATGCCCTGACTGCGAGCCCCAAAGCATAGAGTAGGCTAGGGGCTCCCAGCCAGGACATGACATATTTACTGACACGTAATGGTCGCTAGGTGACGCTTCTTGTACGGATCAAAAGTCAAGGCCGAAACTTTTGGTTGTCTGTGTGGAATATTTTAGTAAAGAGTGTGCTATTATAAACAAACCGGGCCTGTGGGGGTAAACTCAGAGAGAGCAAGCCTGTGGGGTGAGAAAATGTTCATTAGTACATTCCAGGAGTAGGGCCATAAAGTCAAGAGATCAAGGCAAGGATACTGTGAATAGGGGGACCCGGTTTATTGGCTGCTGGCTTGACACCCTGATACGGACAGGGAACACAGGAGGGGAAGAGTAAACACAATTTAGGTGATATCTCCGGGCAGATCTCCTGGCGCCAGCCCCCCCCTTCAACTGTCCTCTTCGCCTGCCTCCGAGGTCACCAGATGGCCCCCCGGTCAGAGATGGGGTCGGCAAGATGGGACACGCCCACCCAGGAAGCACACTCAACAAATTCTATCCAATGACTGAGGGGTGGGAGGGGCTGTATATAAACTGTGCTCAAATTGATGCTTCCAGCTATATATAATATTATTATGTTGTACATTAAAAAGTTGCTGAGAAAATAACGCATTACAAAATCTATAGAATACGTATTACATAATATCTTAACCTTAATTTTCAATAATCTCCCTACTACACAATAGGCAGGACAAGGAGGAGCTATTAAAATTACAATGTTTGAAACATTCATGTAAAATCAGCTGATATGAAAATGAGCAATCGAATGGCTGTGTGTAATTAGTGGATACTCCAATACAGGCCTGGCCAACCCGCGACTCCCAAGCCGCATGCGGCTCTTTGCCCGGTTTCATGCGGCTCTTACATTCATCGAAGTTTGTATTTGTATTTTTTTAATGTGCGTGTTCGCTTCGGGATGAAAATACTTCAAAATTTCCCAGTAGGAGCAGGATCATATGAGTTAATCATTTTTGTCAAGTTCGCTCTCAAAATGGCAGGAAAAAAATGCACAGCCAAACAAAAATATGAAGATGAACACAGGACATTTTTAACAGAGTGGGAGAGTTTATATTAATGCTGCCTTATGTCAGGCGTCATTAGCGCATTTCAAAGCTTTAAATCTTCAGCGCCACTCCAGGTCACTCCATGCTAACATCGACCAGCAATTTCCAAAAGGGACTGAACTTTGCAAGCACAAGTTGGTCACTTTGAAAAGTCAGGCAGAAGCTTACAGTGTTTCCCTAAATTTACGAAGCACTCAGAGAATGTAATGCTTGCATCATATCAACTGGCTTGGAACATTGCACGGGCCAAAAAGCCATACGATGAAGGGGAGTTCCTTAAAAAATGCCTTGTGACGTTGTTGAAATCTTGTCTCATGAAAACGACAAACTAAAACGAATGGTATCAGACGTCCAACTGTCCCGCCACACTGTTGAACACAGAATATCGGACATTAACACGGCTATTGAATCACAGTTGCAGTCTGACCTTCAAGCGTGTGAGTATTTTAGTGTCACATTGGATGAGAGTTGTGACATACAAGACAAGTCTCAGTTGGCACGGTCTGTGTCAAACGATTGTTTGATCAAAGAAGAACTCCTTGATATTGTGCCATTAAAAGACAGAACCCGTGGCATAGATGTGAAAGAAACAATGATGGCTGAATTTGAAAACTGAAAATGCCACAGATTACTTTCCTTGTCGACCCATTTAATGCTGAGACGGGCTGTTTGAAAGCCCCGCTAGTCACAGATGAGGCTGCGGCTGAGTTGAAGATGATCGATCTTTGTGAGGAGGACCAACTGAAACCTGCTTTAAGGGAAGGAAAGAACCAATGAGTTCTGGTAAAGTGTGCCAATAGAAAAATACCCCAATGTCAAACGGGCTGCGCTTAAGATACTAAGATACTAATGTTTGAGTCTGTATTTTTTTGAACGGCTATTCAGAATTCAATGC